>BHFT01034763.1:0-22585 GCA_004320025.1 Laticauda laticaudata | reverse complement strand
CGGATGCAGAACGGACGAATTGGATACATTTTCCGTGCAAAAGTTTTGAGCAGCTCAAAACTTTCTGAGCGGATGATATTTCAATAGATAGATGCTGGACGGATAGAGAGGAAGCAAAACGGAGGCAATGAGTACAGAACGGATACATCGTGTTAACCAACGGATGGGAAGCTGTTTTGTCCGTTTTACATCCTCTTTGCATCCGTTGGTGCAGTGTGACAGGGGCTTTAGTTTTGCATCTGGGATTCCTTCATAGCTTGAGATCATAAAGTCCAAAATAGATCTTCCACAACTTCTGTGCCCAGCTGAACCCATTATACAAGGATCCAATCTGAATTGGTTACCAGGACCAAGGTGTTCGGCTCAGGCTGGAGCCTATCCTCAATGAACACATTCTGAAGATAGAAAAATTCCCTTAGGATGGGTTCCAGAATGAGGCCCAAAGCTTGGAAGAATAAACCTTTGATCCTGGTTATTGATTCAGCTTGGATACTGCAACATTACCCTGGGACACTTACATTTATTTCATACATGATACACAACTTGCACAATTTTTAAATACCATAGACCTCCCTGTTCAAAAAGAATACAGAAGTGAGTCTTATGAAGAACACTCAAGTGTTTGCAGTGCTAAATGTGTGGGTTTTAGACTTAGCAGGGAAAGAAATATCTAGTTCAAACATGAATACATTGTTTGCATCAGTGCAATTTCTAGAAAGGTAGAGAGTTTTCTGAAATTACTCTCTTCTTGTTACCATTCAGATTTAGATTGAAAGGTAATTTAACCACAAAAGATAATTGGAGAAGCACTCAATTTGCTGAAGAAGTTTTGAATTTCCTGAGATTGTTGAGAAGAGCTGCCTTGTATAAATTATTAGAGGTAAGGGCTACTTCTTTCCTTTTCTCTCTCCCTTCCTCCCAAGTGGTCTTAAATTAATTGTAATGATTCAATAAAATAATTTAATATATAGATGAAGTTCACTATAGACTGAATATGAAAATGAGAGAAAGTAATGATTTGCTGTCAAAACTTCCCAATTTCTATACAAGGCTAACATAAAAGCCTTTCTCAGGGATTTAATCATTCTATGCCCAGTGATTCCACTCACTGTGTTTACTATCCTGTGTTTGATTCCCCAATATTCTTCATTTGAGTCAAGAAGTTGCATTCGATAATGATGTTATCCATTCAGTCAAGCCCAATTCTTGGGCTAGATTCTATGAGTCCACATTTTCTATGGGTCCACATTTTCTATGGGTCCACAAGTCTCTCCACATTTTCCAATCTTGCACTACTTTTTTGAGTGGAGATTCTCAGTCATCCAGGTCATGGTTGTCCCAAAGGTGCTTTTTCAGGAGGCCAGTGGACATTTTTGTTTTTCTTTTTCTTTTGAAGCTGTTTCACTTCTCATCCAAGAAGCTTCTGCAGCTCTTACAGGATAGTGGGGAATAGAAGGATTTATATTCCTTGCAGACAGCTGGTAATCTGCATCCTTTTAGAGGGGTTGTTGAAGCACTTGGAGGTTTATCTGTGTCCTCGGGTTCACTTGAGTAGTGCTCCTGGTTCCTGTAATCTGTAATTTTTTTCTCTGGAAATCCATTCTTATTCCTACACCATTCAAAGGATGTTGTATAGCTAAATGTGTGTGGAGATTCTCAGTCATCCAGTTGTCCCAAAGGTATTTTTTCAGGAGGCAACTGGACTTTCTTCTTTTTTCTTTTGAAGACATTTTGCTTGTTATCCAAGAAGTTTCTTCAGCTCTGACAGGATAGTGGGGAATGGAAGGACTTCTTTGAGTTGTTTTATGCTTTGGCTGGTGTCAGCTTTGATGATGTCCAGCCACTATGTTCTTTGGTGGCCTGGTTTCTCTTCATCATTAACACTTCCAAACAGAATTGCTTTCTCCAGTGAATTCCTCTGCATACATGGCCGAAATCAGTGAGATGCAGTTTTCTGATTTCTAGTGACATGTCTGATGTTATGCACTCTAGCACTTACTTGTTAGTCACCTTTGCCATCCAAGGAATATGCAGAAACCTTCTCCAGCACCACAGCTCAAATGCATTTATTTTCTTCCTGAATATCTTCAAAAGGCAAATACTTGCCTACAGGTGAGCAAAGAATATAGCTTTCCTCCAGACCCCATGCCTAGCTGGACTGAATAAAGATTAGGAAAACCAAAAGGTAGGCATACATATCTAATGGTAGGATAAGATAACAGTATTTGGACTTCTGCATTGAAATGGGGAGAGGATCCATACATTTAATAGAATAACAGAGTTGGAAGGGACCTTGGAGGTCTTCTAGTCCAAACCCCTGCTCAAGCAGGATATCTTGCAACATTTCAGGAATGGCTGTCCAGTTGCTTCTTAAAGATCATAATGGAGCACCCAGAACTTCTGAAGGCAAGCAGTTCCACTGGTTGATTGTTCTCACTATCAGGAAATTTCTCCTTAATTCTAGGTTCTCCCTTTGGTTAGTTTTCAACCATTGGATCTTGTCTTATGTTCTAGTGCTTTGGAGAATAGCTTGACTCCCTCTTCTTTGTGGCAGCTCCTCAAATACTGGAATATTGCTCTCATGTCACCTCTAATCCTTTTCATTAAACCAGAATTACCCAATTCCTGCAACTATTCTCCATCTTCCTTTGGAAATGAACTGCCTATACAGTGGGACACTATGAAGATGAACCCAGATTGTATTTTTGTCTTCTCTGCACTGCAAGTTTTCCTTTGAGCAGGACATTTACCTTCTTTCCTCAACAGAAGCCATTGTGTAAGCCAGTAATTTCTAGGGGGCGGGGGGGGGGGNTAGGGGGCGGGGGGGGGGGTATAATATTTGGACCAGAAATTACTTGATGCCCTGGGTAAAAGTTACGTAGATCTCATCACCTAGAGCAGAGCTCCTTCATTTTCATGCATGCATGTATGTGCATGTGCACACATATACATACATACACAAAATATGTATGTATGCATTTAAATATATTTTTACTCATCTTTCCAAAACCTTGATGAAATCTCTTGATCTGCCATACAATTTGCAACCATTCATTTAGCGAGGAGTGCATGTTATTCAATAAAGATGACTTACAACCAGTTCTCACATTTATGACCATTGCAGCATCCCCACAGTTACATGATCAAAATTCAGGCACTTGGCAACCAATTGGATTTATTACAGTATGTCATGTGATTGGCATTTGTGATTTTTCCCAGCTGGCTTTCAACCAACAAAATCAATGCAGTAAGCAAGTTTTGCTTAATAACCATCTGATTCACTTAACTGTAATGATTCATTTAACAACCTTGGGGAAAATAAGGTTATAAAACTGGGTGTGACTCATTTAACAACCATTTTGCTTACCAAATGAAAATTCTCATCATAATTGTGGTCATTGAGGATTACCTGAATGCAAGAGAAAGGAGTTTTCTCCCTGGAAGTGTGGAGAGTCCTTAAAATGAATTCATTCATTTGGGACATCTGTTAAGCCACCACCACTCATCAACTTGCATATGCAGACATCTCCCCTTGAGAGTAGCTTTTGAAGAAGGCTAGACAGAGTGAGGCTGGAAGCCTTAATGCAGAGATTTGTTTGACAGCTTTGCCAAAGCTTTGCTTCCCTCCTACTTCTGGGAGTGAGTCCTTGTAAATAATTCAGCACAGACTAATTTGTTATCAAAGAGCATGAACAAAGATATATTTAGGTAAATGCTATTTATGCTGGTGATTAAACTTTATGAGGAATGCATAAAAGGCCCTATAAAGAATCTTGAATCTGCAGCCTGTTTTAGAATGAAAGGAGAAGGGAGGGAAAGATGCCACAGAGCCAAATGGTGTTGGAAATACTTTGGATGTGACATTCTACATGATGCCCAGAAGAGGATAAATTAATTTACTTCTCTCCAGGTGGAGTCTATAAATACAAGGCACTAACAGTATCGTTCGAGAAAGCACTGAGAAATTTCCTGGACCATTAATAAACAATGGGAATAAAAAGGAACCTTCTGCAGCCAAAATGGCCTGAAAGCATGGAGCCAAAGTAAGGAAAATAAATTTCCAGAAAATAAGAAGTATCTCCTGATAAAGACCACCTCTTTTTTCAAAAGATTTTAAGGCCTTCCAAATGGAATAAAAATCCTGCATTTAGTTATCCTAAAATAGCTCAGACAGGTAATACACAGGACATAACTGGATTTAATTAATCACCAGCTGTAAGCAGGATCATACCTAGTTAATACTTGAATGGATTTGTAGAAAGTTAGCACCCACCCCTCTCCTCGAAGAATGAAATCTTTTGAGAAATATCAAACAAGGCAGAATATTATATTTCCCTGGAAACATGTTTCTTTTTACAGGCAGGAAGCAGACTCCCTCTTAATAGCCTCTATCTTTCTTAATAGACCGCAGCTGATGTCAGCCATTAAGAGATAAAGAAACAGGCAGCTCTATTCATAAGCAAATTCCCTGCAGCAAGGTCTGAACAAAAATAGGATTAGCCCTCAGCCATAATTGCCCAACACCCTTTTAGAACAGAAACTCCTTCATAGCATCATCTCAGTTGCATCATACTCTCCGAACTTCAACCAAACCTGAGACAACTTACAGAGCCCCTACAACCTATGACCCCCTACAACAGCCAATAGAATATATGTTCTTGCATAGGAATAAGTAGCTCAAGTTCAAAGCCCAAGAGAAAGTATAAATACCCCCCACTCTCAACTCCATGGGGTCAGCTGCACCAGAGAACCATCTTTCCAAACAACTTCCATGTTTCCAGTGTCTTTCTCCCAGCTTGGGACTGAACCAGATGGATATTTCTCCAACAGGTGATCCCAGGATGGTAGGTAAAGCTGGGAGATGGGAAAAAAAAAGAAAGCATTGATAAACCAGTTTCATACAGGTGTCAAGGAAAACCACACAGACATATCTGCACAGGCATAACCATCAACATTACCTTTCTTTCAAATATATGGCTCATACACAGGTAACCCTTGACTTTTGAGCATTCATTTACCAACCATTTGAAGTTGAAAACTACTGAAAAAAATGACATGACAGTCCTCATACTTATGACCATTACAACATGATCATGTTCACACAATCAAAATTTGGGCACTTGGTAACCCACATGTATTCATTATGGTTGCAGCATCACATGTTGATTTGATCACTATTTGTGAACATCTCAACTAGCTTCCAATAAACAAAAAGTCAATGGGGAAATCTGGATTCACTTAATAACCATGTGATTCACTTAACTATTACAATGATTTGCTTAACAACCATGAAAACTAAAGGTTCATTCAAGTATGGAGACCTGAAACCAGGAGACTATGAGTTCTAGTTCTGGTTTCAACATGAAAACTGACTGGGTGACTGACCCATCACCAGGAGACTGAGTTCTAGTCTTGCTTTAGGCATGAAAGCCAACTGGATGACTTCTGGTCAATTACCAGGAGAATGTGAATTACAGTTCTGCCTTCGGCATAAAAGCCAGCTGGGAAGGGGTGGGGATTCCACTGGTATAACAACTGGTTCAGTGATTGCACCAAACGCGTGCTTCTCATGCATGTTCCACATTTTTAAAAAGTCCATGCTTACCTTCAGCTGCAGTCTCTGTGAGTCAAACAGCTGAGGAGCAGCAAACCACTCTGCCACGTGAATCAGCTGTGCTCTAAACAAAGGAAATAAAACACAGGAAAGAGCAGGGGTGGGTTGGCTCATCTCAGCAAACTGGTTTGTCCGAACCGCTCCAAACTGGTAGAGTCCCACCCTTGCAGCTGGTTGATTTTTGGCCAGTCACTCCCTGTCAGCCCAACTTGCCTCACAGGATTATTATTGTTAAGAAAATAGGATGAAAAAGGAGTATAGGTATCATTGGTGGGATTCAAATTTTTTTACTACCATTTCTGTGGGCGTGGCTTGGTAGGTGTGGCATGGCTTGGTGGGAGTGACTTGCTGGGCATGGCAGGGGAAGTATACTGTAAAATCCCCATTTTAACATACTTTCCAGCTCTGTTCTCCTGTGCAGGGCAACAAAAGAAGACCCAGAGGATCAGCTTGGACTCGGGAGGCAGAGAAGAGATGGGGACGAGGACAGTCAGAGGTGGGATTTGCTGGTTCTCTGAACTACTCAAAGTTTCCGCTACTGGTTCTACACAACGCTTCAGAACCTGCTGAATACCACCTCTGTTGGGTATGTTTGCTGCTTTGAGTTATTTATAAAATAATAAAGACACAAAAAATAAAAATGAAATCTAAAGGTACAAATCTCATGCTTCCCATCTCAGAAATTAAAAGGGAGCATATTATAAACATCATTGTCCATTATCCGGCTTCTTCTGACTTTCACTTTGCCACTAGTTCTTCTCTTTTTTAAATATAAATGTTGTTTTTTCTTGCAAGGGGACTCATGGTTAAGAATGAATTCCATATGAATGAGGGCTTGATTCAGAAACAGAGACTGAATCCTCAAACATTCCACTTCCAGATCCAGTCTATTAATACCTCTTTCTTTCCCTGATCTGATTTGTATAATATGGTCAAGAAGCTTTTCACAATTTTATTTTTATTCATCTAGACACATGGCCTTTAAACTGATTTTTCTGCTAAGATATGTTTTAATTCATTTGGCTTATTTGTTTAGTTTTCCTTGTCTGTCTTTAGCTGGGTTCTTAATTACATTTTAATCTGGTCTGTATAAGTTTTAACAATAAATGTTATAATGTATAATTATATAATGTATAAACCTACTTGATTTTTATTAGCTACCTTGAGGGATATTTTGGATAAAATGATAGTGTATAAATGTGTTTATTAGGATATTTTAACAACTCAGTTGTAACTTATATATTGGACATAGGTACATTAAGTGATTAACTATGCATTCATTTATTTATTTTTCCTCCCATGACCAATGTATGTCTATGTTTGGCGTAGTGGTTAAGATGCAGGGCTAGAAACCAGGGGATTGCGAATTCTAGTCCTGCCTTAGGCAGGAAAGCAACTGCATGATTTTGAGTCAGTCATTCTCTCTCAGCCCTACCCAGTTCCCAGGGTTGCTCTGGGAAAATAGGAAGAGGAAGGAATATTGTGTATGTTCATCATGCTTATTTATAAAGGAATAAAGGTAGGATAAAAATCAATCAATAACTAATATTACTATCCTTCATTTGTTTTACCTTATCTAATTATCATCTGTCATACTTCCAGTTTGCTTTCTGCCAGTTAGCTCTCTCTCTGCGTGCTTACCTTCCTGCTTGAGTATGTCCATCTGTCCGTCTGTCTGTTTGTCTGTCTGTCTGTCATCATCTATCCTCTGTCTGTTTATCACAAACTTTAGTTTAAAATATCAAATACAAAAAAAATCAAGGCATTTATATTATAAGCTCACAAAACAAAGCATGTAATGCAGGGATGTCAAACTCAAGGCCTGTGGGCTGGATCCCACCCATGGGATGCTTAGATCTGGCCTGCTCTGGAAACAGTGAAGAACCAGTCCGTAATGCCTCTGCCAGTGAAAATGGAGCTTATGAGGGCTACCCATGAGCTCCATTTTCACTGGCAGAAGGCTGCAAGAGGCTGTCACAGCCAAAAACAGAGTTCGGGAGCCCTTTTTCACTTACAGAGTACTTGCACCACCATAGGTGCTGCAACGCAAATGCCCATGCCCCCCAGATGTCAAACAGAACTTTGATGTGGCCCTCAATAAAATTGAGTTTAACACTCCTGATGTAATGCTTCAAGAGATAATATGCAATTTTGTCTATATAATAAACATATATAATATATATCTTCATCCAGATTTATTTACTTAGGATATGGCATTTGTACATTGGGAGAAGTCTACACTGTTATTACACACACAATAGTTTGGCTGGATAAGATGGCTGGTCCTCTTAGTTCACACTTGTGAACTATCTTGGTTGCATCGCAGTGGGTGAACTAGCTCCACACACAGAGTGGCTAAACTCATTCTGGAGAAGTGTCTGCATCATCTGGGATTTTTCTCCACCAGTTTTGTCTTGCATTCTGCCAGATCCAGTACCAGTTGGTTTCTTGCTATGTCATGATGTGTCATCAATCTCCCACAAGGGTGGTCCCTCATTATCTATTTGCATTTTGCATGTTTTTGAACTTCTAGGTTGACAGAAGCTGAGGTACGTGATGGGAACTCATTCCCTCCTGCAGGGTTAGGACTTAAACTGCTAGAGTACAGGGAACTGCCCTTTTTAGCTGGCAAATGCAGTGTCTTTAAGCCACTGAACTACTTTGCCTCTTCCAGAAACTCATAGAGAAGGGCTATCACCTTATTCTTTAGTACTTTGCAAGAAAATAAAGAAGAAAGAGATTATCCAGTTTATAGGAGCTGTGTAAGTTTATTAAAGAAAGCTTCATATTATACTTACCAACTCAGCTGGTCTTCTCTGCACCCCCTCTCTATCTATCTATCTATCTATCTATCTATCTATCTATCTATCTATCTATCTATCTATCTATCATCTATCTATCTATCTATCATCAGTTAAGATGGGTTAAAAAGTTAAAAAGTTTTTTTCCCCTTCTCCCAGTTTATTCTTTTTTTTTTTCAAATATTTTTTATTTTATTTTACAACAAACCCATCTTTCATTTATACAGTATGTCAGCTGGGTACATACATCTTGTGCAGATAAACACTTAAAAATGAGGAAGACAGCTACAACCTCATCTTTGGTTCCCACCTCATCTTCCTTGAGCCCAATGGATCAGCGAAGATGGGCAATAGTTAAGAGCCGGTTTGGTGTGGTTGTTAAAATGCTGGCCTACAAACCAGGAACAGTGAGTTTTAGTCCCACCAGAGGAATGAAAGCTGGATTGGTAACACTGAGCCAGGCTACCTGTTCAGGTCTGTGAAGAATTTGTTTCTGGCTCTCTTAAGCTCTCTGCCTATCTATTTCACTAAGTATCACACATTTGTTTTGTAAAGGAGAATATCAGGGTAGATTGGAAGGAAACTTCTTATTTTATTCTGCTACAGTTATGCTCAAAGTCTAGGAATCTCTACATAATTTTGAAGGACCAGTTCCACAGATGTATTCCAAAGCTCCTTATCAGCACAGTTGGCACTGCAGCACTTGTATACATGATTGCCTTTCTGGCAGGTTAAAAGGCCAGTACAATAACAGCCTCAGAGGGAGATTTATTATGTGACACTATCATAATGATGGAGGTGAGGCAAACATACTGATGGAGCTGTTCTAAGGAAGAGACATTGCTTTCCACCTTCTGCTCACTGTACTAAAATGTCAAATCTTAGGAAAACAGATCTGCTTTTGCCCAGGAAATGGGCTGGGAGAAACCTCTGCTTGACCGCTCTGTATTTCCAGCGAGACATTCTCATTTTCAGGATGCTGCCGTGCTGACAATGTATATTTTATGCCCTGCACTGCTGTCTCAAGTAACAAACAACTACCTGATTTAAGGTGGTTTATTTGTAGGCAAATGTATTCAAAGGGGAATGTTCTTTTATACATCCTCCTTCTTTTTATGATTAAGGAAGGTTTTTTTTCCCCCAGTTCTTTTTTAATCTTGTTTTTGCAGCTGTTCTCACCCTGCAGTGGGGAAATCATGTTCCCTTTCCACTCCTGGTTGCTGAATGCAAAGGCTTGTTCCATGGATATTAAAAACCAAGCAAAGCCCAGACAGAATAATTTCAAAGAAATTTCAAGGAACAAATATTTCTTCAATATCTGTGGAGGCAACACTTCTATTTGCCATCAGCAATAAGCCAGAAATCAAAAAATGTCCTAATTAAAAAAAAGTTTAAAATCTTTATGGAATGTTCCACAAAGAAATCTGCATAGAAAATGTCATTATTACTACAATTTGCCACAAGCTAGCCAGATATTTGCAGTGGATTTGGTATTTTGGTCTACCTATCAGCCCCTCCCAAGGACCAGGGATAGCTCGATGTGGATGTTTGATGGTTTTAAAGATATCAAGACAGAATGTAAGGTGTTTCAACTAAAATTATTTTTTTTCAATTGACTGATTGTGATTTAATTAATGCTAATGGTGTTCAAGTGTTGTTCTGGATGTTTTGGGATTGTACCAGTGGTGGGATTCAAATGTTTTTACTAAGGGGCTCTGTGGGAGTGGCTTGGTGGGCATGGCATGGCTTGGTAGGCGTGGCAGGGGAAGGACACTGTAAAATCTCCACCCCACTAACCTGCTTTCCAGCTCCGTTCTCCTGTGCAGGGCAACAAAGGAACAGCTGGGACAGCAAATAGATGGGGGTGGGACCAGTCAGAGGTGGTATTTGGCGGTTCTCCAAACTACTCAAAATTTCTGCTACTGGTTCTCCAGAACCGGTCAGAACCTGCTGAATACCACCTCTGGATTGTACCCAAGGTATAACTGTTGCTTTCTTTTCTCATAATAATTCTATTTTCTGGTCTTTATATCTTGTTATCTTTTCCAGTTCTTTCTCTTCTCTTCTTCTGTTTCAAGGTGCTGGCAGATCTACTGTACAGATTTTTTTTTGTCTTTCTTATTGACAATTGTATTATTATTGCTATTATTTCATCTCCAACCATAACTTTCCACAAGACATAAAACGTATGTCAGAAGACTGCAACATATATTCTGTCCTTACATACTTGCATGCAAAGTAAAAGATTTTTAAAAATTAAAGCTTGTGCTATGATGACACAAGCCACATTTGGTCACTTTGGTGTCAGCATGGTAAGGAACAGATATCCACGTTCCTGGCTTTATTCTTTTAAATCTTTGAGTTTGAAAAGTAAGGAGGAAGGAGAGGTACCATGTTCTGGTCTCTGTACATTCTTTCAAATCAATGCTGATTCTCAGCAGCTGCCCAGAGAAGTCCCTTGGTTTTCTTGGCAAGATTTCAGAAGTGGTTTGCCCTTGCCTTCTTCTTCCAGTGGCTGAGAGAGAGAGAGAGAAAGAGAGAGACTGGCCCAAGGTCAGCCAGCTGGCTTGGTACTCAAGGCAAGACTAGCACTTTCTAGCCTTAGCCATTATGGCAAACTAGATCTGTTTCCTGATCTCATTTTCTAAACCTTGATTTGTTATATGAACAGATAGAGCCAGTCATGTGGCCTGAAAAAGATACTTTATGTACAAAGTTAACATTCTCCAAGAAGAATGAAATATTTTGGGAAAATATTTCAAAAGCCAGAATATTATATTTCCCTAAAGGAGAAACAGGTTTTTAAAGACAGAAAGCAGCCCCCAAGTCTTTTTTAGTAGTCCTAGCAGGACAGGGCCAGCTTCAAGACAAAAGATCTTAAGGCCCTATCACACTGCCCAACGGATGCAAAACGTTAGTAAAAAGGACACAACGGACGAGCAAAAATGTTTCTTATCCTTTGTTATCGCCTTCAAAGGGCAAAAAATTTGCAAACCAGAGCGGATAACACAGAAAGAGACGGACGCGGGGGAGGACGCAGAGCGGATGGAAAGCGGCACTGCGGGAACGGAAGCCCAGCGGAGTGGAAGCAGATGGAGAGATGGTACATCCGCAGGGCTTCCGGGGGGCCTCACCAAAGTGGACGCGGAACGGATGAGCGGATGCAGAGCGGATGCCGGAAGCGGATGAGCGGATGCACAGTGGAAGCCTAGGCTGGATGTACAGCGGAAGCCAAACGGAGTCCGAGCTGTTAATTGCGCATGCGCGGGGGATGCATTGCATAAGCCACGCGGAGATATAAAGGGAAGCAGCTCGCGACATGGCCAGCATTCGGAGGAAAAGACCTGCTGCCGGAGTTACATCGAGACCTTGCCTGCCCTGCCTGCTATGCCTGCCTGCAAGCCTTGCTGCCAGCCTTACTGCCAGCCTGCCTCCAAGGCCTCTGGCCAGCCTCCCTGCCAGCCTTGCTCTCTGCCTGCCTGCCAGCCTTGCTGCCAGCCTGCCTTCCAGCCTCCCTGCCAGCCAGTCTGCCTGCCAGCCAGTCTGCTGCCTGCCTCCCTGCCAGGCTCCCTGCCAGCCAGCAACCCCAGAACCATGGAAGAAGCGAAAGCCTCAGTCAACCTGCCGCCATCCCTGGCAAGAGGAGGACATGGCCACCTCCTGCCCCTGTCCCTGACTCTGCTTCTGCTGGGGCTTCTGCTGCTCCGGGCTCGCTGCTTTCTGGTGCTGGAGCTTCTGCTGAAGCTGCTTCCTGGCAGTGGTGCTTGCGATGCGCGGGATACTCTGTCTGATGAGGCTGACTTGCTGGTCCTAGCTTGTCGCTGCTCATTTGCATCTCTGGACTTAGCTCGTCCTGCTCGATAGCTGCTGCAGTTGCCCTGGTCTTGCTCGCTGTCTGCTGTCCGTGCTGCTTCCCTGCTCTCTGTCGTGCTCCTAGTCTGCTCGGCATTCTTGCTGCGTGTGTGCTACTCTGCTGCTGATGATCCTGGTACTGTCGTGGTGCTGGCTGCGCTGCTGCTACTGCACTGCTGCTGATCCTGCCTCTGCTGCCGGATTGCTGCTGCTGATGATGATGATTAATGATCGCTTGTGTGATGCTGATTCCTTCATGCTGCTGCTTTGCTGATGATGATGATGATGATTTTGAATTATGTTCCTGCTGGTAGTGATGGATTTGATGATATCCTGCTCGCTGCTGGTGGTAGTGGAGAGCAGCGCACCGTACTACCGAGCCCTTCTGATTGATGGGGCCCAGTCTGCGTCTGCAAAGGAGGAAGAGGCGTAATGCAACAACGTGAATCGTGGATGAGGAGGCAGACTTATGTGACGTCTTGAGGAACCCAACGAGGATTAAGAGGGCTGGAGGGCTGAGAGAGATATGCATATCATGTGGCGGAAGGTGACCAGCCTGGCTGTACAGGCGAATATCAAATATGGTGAAGGCAGGCTGCTATGAGACGAGGAAGGCGAGAGTCTGGGTGCTACACATCAGGATGTGAGTTCGGCGTGTGTGGGAAGCCACATGCGCAGCCTTAGGACGGAGCTGCACCGCGAAGAAAGTCGTGTGCAGAGCCACGGTTAAGTGATTGCAGCAGAGAGAGCTGACATCGAAGTGGCCAGGTGCAGGGCTTCCTGGGAGGGGTGGAGATCTCGCGCTAGGGAGCACCAGGAGCGTCTGCTACGTCTTCCGGTGAGCTCTGCTGAGAGCCAGTCTCAGTCCCGATGGTCAGCCTTCTCGCAGAGGTTCCATGGGTCTGCGTCCGGCCGAGTGTCGATGCCGTCTCGAGCAGTTGGATCGGCGCGACCGACCGGACAGTGTGTTTTGTAACCTATGGTGTAGTGCATGGAGGAACTTCCGGTCGGTGGTGCGAAAAGGAGAACATGCGCGTCCCCATTACAGCCGTGAAGTCTTGCATCCACCTACCCGCTACTCCACCTTCCACTATGCAAGGCAGAAAGCCAGAGCTCAGGAGGGCATGAGTCACACTGTCCTGCTGGAGAGGTGGACACCATCTCGGCACCAGCATAGATCTCCTCCCAGCGGTCCCACACGATCCCGACCTCCAACCGCATAAGCCGCTCCTCACCTATGTCAACCAGGCCTCAGGGACATGGCGGATTCCTCAGTACAGGCTGTGAAGGGACTGGATTACGGAGCTGCTTCACAACCTACCAGACCAAGAGTCACTGCTGCCCACCTCAGTTCCAGGTCTGCTCCTCCACCCCAGGTGATGTCCTCCCCGATTTTTTTAGATCAAGGCCTTCCCACAGGCCGTCACCACAGGGCTATAACGGCTACCAGGAGGTCCCAGCACAGCGCAGCGCCTCTCCAGTCAGGTCACAGAGTCATTTGGGAGACACCATTGCACCGGTTCCACTGAATGCCACCAGATGCCCCTGATGCCACCCACGCCAATGATGCCACCGGATGACAAGCAATGCGCACCCACACCACCGATGCCACCCATGCAGTCCTGCACCCAGCTGCAGACCAGACATCCCAAGACATACTTCCTTCGCTCACCCCACAGCAAGCCCGGCCTCAGTACAGTCTGTCATCAGTAACTGGGCTGGGAACACCCGCATGGCAATGAGAGAAGGACCTCTTCAGCAAATCACGGTTCTGAGCCAGCTGTCTGAGAGTTTGTCTCAACGACCCCGCGCACCGTGTCGCTCCTCGGGGCAGGCACCCAGTGGGTGTTTCAGAACAGCACTGCAGCAGCACCTCACCTCCACACACCTGTAACCTTCACCCCTGAGACTCGGCCAACCTCCAAGTTGACCAAGAGGAGTGCCGAGAGCTGGCTGGCGTGCTACCTGTTGGACTTTATTTGGACCTTGATGTGGTCAGTTTTTAGTTGTTATCGCTTCGTTGTTTAATAAAGTCTTGATCTTTTGATTCAACGCACTTGTTCATTTCTCTTTATTTTAAAAAATAAACTGGTGTGGAAACTTTAGTAACTTTAGAGCTTTTGCATGCTTTGGGATGGGAAGATAGCAGTGGGGCTGGGCAAGGATACCTGTGGAAGAGCAAGGATACCTTTGGGATGGGTAAGGTAGCTGTGGATAAAAACCTAGCAGTGAAAGCATAGTGGGACGTGTATGTGTCCACCCTCCATGTGCTAACTAAGGCCATTTAATTGTCATAAGCAATTGTAATATATCATCCATCACATGTCAAGCACACGACAGCACCGTTATTTAATATGCCGGCTGATCATTTGTAGGCCCCCACCCAACATATCAGGCCCAATTCATCAGTGTGATGCGAAGGCTGAAGGAAGTCATCATATTAATCATTGGTATCCTCTGTCTTGCGCACGTCCACCGTTCCAGCTGGAGAGTTGCACACCAGTGTGTTCAGGGAGGTTGCGTCTGCTTCTCCCTTCATGTGTAGGCTCTGTTGCGGGCCTGACATCCTCAGTTGTGTCTATTCAGGTTTTGCCTTGCTCCATCCTCAGGCTCCATGTCTCCCATTGCCTTGTTGATGGTCCATGAGCCTGTTCTGCAACTTGGGTAGCGGGGTCGGCATGAGAGTTGTGCAGGATGCAACTAAGCTCCACGATCCTTTCGCTTACGTCTGCTGGCGATGCTGCATGTGGTTGAGTAAGTACCTGGAACCTGGTTGGCCAGAATGCCAAGGCATTCTCCTACACCTGTCCGTGGCCCTGGATCAAGCCTGTAGTTGAAGATCCCTGCTCTTCGGACGGGTGAGGAATCTGGGAAGAGTAACTTCGGAATGAGGTAGGTTCCTGAAGGATGAGAAGGCGTTCAGTTCCCCTCACGATGGAATAGCGCGAGCAGTCTTGCGTGTCGGTTGGCAGGGTTCTGGATCTTTGGGAGCTCACGGTGAAGCGCTTGGCATTTCGCCCTCCCTTGAGGTCACTGGCGAGTTTGTATTTATAAGCCTTGGGCATCTGACATGACCGTTGCCTGGAAGCATCGATGTACATGAACTTGGTAGTCAGCATCGACCTATGGCGAAAGAGGACGATGCTGAAGAAGCCCTGTGTATGTTGAAATAAGTGGAGCCGACTGGCTGGAGTGCTGTGGAGGCCACAGTCTTGCCATCTATCGTTCCAACGGTGGTGGGGAAGTTCCACTTGCTTGATACCACTGATTGTTTTGTTCTGCTGCAATCTTTGTTCCAATCCTTGTCAGTGGAGGTGGCCTGGAGGAGACTCCTCCAGGTATGTTTTTGGATGATGGCTCTGCACCACTTCTCTGAGACCTCAATGCTGATGGGTTTGTTGTGGCACCCTCCAGCCGTACTGCATGCCCTGTAAGTGGTCGCCGGAGGCGCAGGTGGACAGAGTGGAGTGCCACCACTAGAGCCAGGTTCCAGCTGCGGCCGAGAATTTGGTTGTTGCTCTGTGGTAACCTGGGTGTTTCAGCTGGCACCACAACTTTCGTCACATGGTCGAGATCCTAGCAATGAAGTTTTTGAATGCTCCAGTTTGTCTTCGTTCCTGAACTCTCACATCAGTTGTTGACGTCCGGTACCTGCTCTTCTCCCGATCGATCTTTCGGACCCAGACGCTTCTTCGCCGCCTCTTTTTCTCCCGTTAGGTAGAAGTTCACAGAGGCTGTAGATGATGCTCGCACTGTGTGGCAGAAGAGATGGTGGCTGGCAAAAGGACTGTGTTACGATCCACGGTGGAATGAACTGTGGATGCTGTGGAAGAGGAAAGAGTCAGATGAAGGCTGCAGTGGTCTGCACACTGCGGGCTGCTGGTGTCTGAAAGTGAGATGCGAGCGAGTTGCCCCCCTTTTTATAGGCGTATGGTTCCCTAGGTGGTCCCTTTGCATCCTCTAGGCATCCTCTAGACATCCTTAATATCCGAGATAGGTCCCCTCTGCGAATTTGTTTTTCCGTTTTAAACGTTTTGTTTCCGCTTGGCATGTTCTGCATTCCGTTTATGGATCTGTTCTTGCGTCCGTTCCACTTCCTCCTGAGGTCCGAGCAGATGCGAGTTGCGCGGATGTTGCGCAGCGGATGCTAGCGGAATAGCGGATGCATAAACGGATGCAGAACGGATGCCTAGCGAGGAGTGTTAGCGGATGCAGAACGGATGAATTGGATTACATTTTTCGGTGCAAAAGTTTTGAGCAGGTTCTCAAAACTTTCTGAGCGGAGGAAATGTCAATAAACGGATGCTGGACGGATAGGAGTGAAGCAAAATGGAGGGAGTGAGTTACAGAACGGAATGGTGGTTAACCAACGGATGGCAAGCTCTTTTGTCCATTTTACATCCTCTTTGCATCCGTTGGTGCAGTGTGACAGGGGCTTTAAGTTCCAGGGTGATGGGATTAAAACATGACCCTCCATGACATAATAGGATTATCTAGCAGCAGAGCTCACTGCATTGCACAATCTCCTGAGGACATTGCATCACCCAGCAAACTTCAACCAAACTTGACTCAGACAAATATGACCCCACATGGCCCGACGGGAATTTGACAACAGGCAATAGAATACATGTTCTTTCATGGGAACAGAAAACTCAAATTCAAAGCCCAAGATAAGGTATAAATACTCCCCCCACACTCTCAACTCCATGTGGTCAGCTGCCCAGTACCACATGCTTGGTGGTTCTGCTTCACCATTAAACCATTTTTCCAATCAGCCTCCATGTTTCCAGTGTATTCCTCCCAGCTTGGAACTGAACCAGAAGGAATTTCTTCCAACAATGCTTTTTATAAACTATGAACTCAACCCATAGTAGTTTATACAGTGAAACTATCAAATCAGGAACTAAGCACAATATGTGCTTCCATCATAGTAATTAATGACACATGTTTCTATGATATTTTATACAACAATACTTTCAATAATGTGATGGCAGCATCCATCAAAGATGCTATTCCACAGAAGATGGTTGTAAATTATTTGGTAGATTCAGCTGAATGGATAGATGGCATCAAATGAAGCTATCTCTAACAAAACATTTGCCAGTCTTTTTTTATTGCAGATAGATCTATCTCATAGCACAATAAGTCATTTGTTCTCTTTTCTTCCCAGTTCCCTCTTTTCTTTTGAAATCACCCAGATGACATACGTTATTGTGGATACTACATAGTTTTAATTTTTTTCTTTTTGCATCTTGTACACCGCCAAGAACTGTGAGATTGTAGCAGGATCAATCAATCAATCAATCAATTATATCTCTGCTCTAGGTTATATAAAACCAGCTGAGTTTTTCCCCTCCTTTGCTGGTACTTTGCTTGTGTGGAGTGACCATTCAAAGTTACAATGGCACTGAAAAAAGTGANGACTTATGACCATTTTTCACACTTATGACTGTTGCAGCATCTCCACAGTCATGAGAGGCCAGGTGAGGAGATACGTGCCTCAATGTGAGTGATATTTAGTTGGCCATGCCCAGCCAACTCATGACCACCAAGCCATGTCCACCCAGTCACATTACCACCAAGCCATGTTCACCACCTAAGCTATGCCCACAGAACCAGTTGTTAAAAATTTGAATCCCACTCCGGATATAAGATGTTCCAAGTAAAGCTGCCTTTTAAAATTGAGTGGTGCTTTCTTTTGCCACAGCCATTGCTCTATTATTGTTGTTGTTGTTGTTATTTTTATTTTATATGATATTGCTTTTATTCATTAAACATGAAACTTGGTGAACTGAACATTTTAAAAATGTACCACAAATATCTGTAAGTGTTCCAGATAAACCCTCAATACAATTCAGAACTCCAAAACAAAGTCCATCAAAGGAAGAATTTATTAGAGAAGTCATGTTGGCACATCTGAGGAAACCCCAAATCTGAATTCTTATGTTTTCTCCCCATCCACACTGAAACTTGCCCCATTTAGTGACCTTCAAGTCACATGGACCAATCAATCTCCAGTCTCAGCTGCTGCCAAACTTTGGTCATTCCCCTCCAGGTGCCAGCAGCTTGTCCTTGATCTCTCATGAAAGAATGTTGTTATAGCTATAGTCCCTTTGCTGCTCTCCCATTCACACAGCTAGCCCATCCCCTGCTGTGGCAGCCCTGAAAATCTGTCCCAAAATGGATCCAAGGCTGACATTATCATTGACTGCCTCTGATGGTTGATATGGGTTGTTCCAGCATCCTAGGTATCAACCAATTATGTTTTTAAAATGTATTTGTTCCAAGTAGCATATCCACTGGTGCTACAGAAATTACAGTTGTTATTGTTATCTTAGCTGAAAAAATCTAGACAATCACTGTAATGGTAATAAAATATGGTAATAAGTTTATCTTTTTACTGCTAACCAGTGATCATTAGGATTTTTGCAACTTAGGTGTGGTCTGTTTAAACCAGGCATATTAAGTTTCTCTCTCTCTCCCTCCCTCCCCCCCACCTGTCTCTCTGTGTGCATGTGTGCATGTGCACACACACATATACATAAGAGATTGAGAGGGATAAAAAGAGAGAGAGAATTAAAAAAACTTGTAAATGGAAATGGATTACAGTTTATTTACAGTTTAAAAATCCATCAAATTGGATTGAACAGGAAACAGTCCTTCTAACATAAGCAGAAAAAGGAAGCCAGATTTTTACTAGCTTACTCATTGCTTTGCAAGAGCAGCTAACTAACAGAGAAAAACAAGTATTTTTGATGTCCTGGAAAAAAGCATTATGGTCTACCATTGAATAAAAAATAGTAGAACATTTGAAAGTCAACATCAGGAGTGTTTTACTGGCTTCCTCTACTTTCTACTAAGAAAACATGCTAAGAAAAATGTGCCAGTGGCTATGGTATCAAGTAGGGCTCCATTTATTTTGGGATTGCATCAATGGCACCTATTACTAATGGTACTACCTTTGCTTATATTGTTATTATTTCATCACCATCATCATCATCCACTTCTCCATTAGGTACATAAACTTGGGCTTTTCCAATGATTTCTTCTTCTAGTGCTAAATCAGTTTTATCCCACTTAGGTATTCTGCAAATAGCCAAGGTATTGTGTTGCAACCTATTGAGACAAAGCTTAGACTTAAACAGTTTTAAACACTTGTCTTCATTCAAAATAGAATACAAGGTCCTTGTAGTAAACCAAGAGTGGACAATATATGTCTCAGTTATTCAGCCAAATTCCAGAAAGAAAGGAAACAAAGCTCTCACGGCAACTACGAGGGCTATCCACAAAATAGATTATGTTTTGCGATAGAAAATAAACAAAGTGTAGGAAAAATTTTAATTATATACACTTGAAAGTGACACTTAAATACTACTTTTCACATATCACTGAAAAACTGCAGTCACTTATCAAGCAGTGACAAGCCTTTGTAATTTCCATTGTCATAGAAATCAGCTGCGGCCCCCTAAGATTTGAAGCCAGTTCAGTCAGGCACGCCCACCAAGTTCCGCGCGTAATCAAAGTGCTGGTGTTCCAAAGCCAGGTCTTCTCCGTCAGAAAACAACTGGTAGTCCCGTTGGTGGCAAGATCGGGGCTGTAGGCGGATGAGGGAGAAAATCTCCCACTTTGAAAAGCATTCAGGACTTTCTCGAGTGGTTGCTGTGTGTGGTCAGGCCAATTGTCATGCAAAAACAAAATTTTTGAGCTTAACTTTCCTCTGTCTTGTTTTCTGAATTGCTTTTTCTTAGTTTTTGCAATGTTTCACAATACCTCACAAGAGTTAATTGTTGCACCAATGTTCCAGAAAATCAATAAGAAGCACACCTTGCCTATCCAAAAACAGTCGCCATACGATCTTCCCTTGCAGAGATCGTTTGCAAACATTTTCTTGGTTTTCTGGGGAAAAATTTGTGTGCCCCCACTCCATAGACTGGGCAAATGGTCCGCGTTCACATGTTTTACCAAGTCCTCGTCTCCAGTTTCGTTCGATCAAGAAATGAATCTTCCAATCTTTCGTCATAAGAGTACAGAAATGTCATGATGTGGCCATATGATGACTCTTGTGGTTTCTGTCAGAATTTTTTGGCACTTTCAACTTGCACAAGATTTGTGTAGCCTAGCTTTTGTATAACAATTTTCATGCAACAAACTGCGTAAATTTGCGAAAAACTAAAGCTTAATAGTTCTGTTACTCCTGAACGGTGGTTTTCAACAAATCTTGTCATCAACATTCGCAACAGTTCATCAGTCACGAATGCTTTGGACGTCCACTCCGCTGTTCATCAATGAATGTTAGTGTCATCCATTTTAAACTTAATGCACACATTGATGCACTCCCTTCAGTGATGATGTTGTCTTCACACTTCACACAGTTGCCAAAATTTCCAATCGGTTTATGTTTTTGCCAGCAAAAAACCTTATCACTGATCGCATCTCACAACTCGCGGGATTTTCAATTGCAGCACACATTTCAAATGTTTGCTGTGAAATAACAGGCAACGATACAAACCTCCCATGAGCACAACTAGATGCAGACTAAGCGGCGGACGCACAGACCAAAGATGACCATGCTAGCTCCACCCCTTCTTGCTACAGACGAAAATGTAATCTATTTTGTGGATAGCCCTCGTATAAAATGAGTCTTTATTTGTCCATATACTCCTTCGGATTTGGGTAACAATGAGCATCAGGATGATAGTAAAGTCAGCTCTGGTGCACCTCGCAGCCAGAGCTGTATTTATGCACCAGATAATAATGTAATGAGTTTATCCACCATCTGATGAATGCTACTGCTTATTTCCAGTCACTATGCAACCCCCAGATACCGTGCATTTGTCCATTAATTATCCACCCTCCTTTACCATACCCTCACCACATTATACTCTCCATAGTCCACCAACCCCCCTGTGCCCACCCAATGAATATCCGCCCCCCACCCGAGGTCATTATTTTAACGGTCAGCATGTTCATTGTTCTGCCGATAGCCGCCCACAACTTGTGATAGTTCAGCGTCCGACATCATCAGGGCTCGTCGTCAATCTCCATCGGCAATTCCAAACTCCATGTCAGTTGGCTAGCAGGTACTTCCTAACGCGGTAAAATATTCAAGGACAGTGAAACACTTGGTGTCACAGCTCCAGCATCCTGTACAGCTCCAGCATGACAATATGAACCCAATCAATTATTAATAGATCTCAGATTCCATCACTTCTAGACTAGCATAGCCAGGGTGAAGAAAGATGGAAATGACAGTCCAAAATTTAGTCAAACGCTATGCTATTCTTAAGGCTTACGGTTTCATTTTTAGATCCATAGATGCTATTCTTTTAGCTCAGAGGTAAGCATTTATAGATCGTGAGGTAAATTTCATTGTATCCTTGAGAAGATTTTGTTTTTGTGTCCTTGAGTGTGTCCTTCACAGATCCCTTTGAGTACTGCCACCTAGAGCAGTGATAGCAAACCTTTTTGCCAAAAAATTGAAGAATGTCTAGCTTGACTGTCCAAGGCATGTCACCCCTGCCTGAACAAAAGAGAAATAATTATTTACATATTAATTTAATTAAAAATGCAGTCCAATCATGTATGGCTATAAAATATATCAAAAAATGTTGAATAATGAAATACAAGTAAAACAAACTCATTTTTGGAGGGCCTGGAAGTCATGCAATGGCATGGTCCTCTGATGTGATTTCCAGAGGCTGAAGAGACTGGGCAAGTCAACATCCCATTCTCATGTGACTTCCACAGAAAAGCTGTTATCAGGAGTTGGTGAATGCTGGTGTGTCACCCAAAATGTCATGGCGTGTCACTATTGACATATGTCAGTGGTGGTTTTCTACCGGTTGGGCCCAGTTCAGCCAAACCGGTAGCTCTGAGGATCATCTGTGAGTGAACTGGTTTACTCCAACAATCAGCTGCTGGGCCCTCCCACCCACCTTGGCTCTACACTGATCTTTATTTCCTGGTTTTGAAACTCAGCTGCTTAACATGGCAAAGTGGATTGCCGCACATCAGCTGTTGAAGACACAAAAAGAGTGCAGGATTGCAGGAGAAAATCAGTATCAAAACCTCTGCACATGTGCAAAGTATGTGTGCACATGCAAAACGTGCCCACCAAGCCACACCCATAGAACTGGTGGTAAAAATAAGTTGAATCCCACTACTGATATATGTGTCTTAGGTTCTTGTGAGGTGGAAGCAGATAAAAAAACCACCAAAAGATTTGTTGATCCAAGGAAAATAAGGTTTTATTCACATGTCTGCAGAGACGGGTTCCCTCAGGCATTGAAGGAACACAGAGCAAAATTCAGGCAGCATT
>BHFT01034762.1:0-18060 GCA_004320025.1 Laticauda laticaudata | reverse complement strand
AAATTGAGCTATGCATGTGTGCATGTGCCTCCCATTCACATGCACCCCTCCCTAGGCCGGTCGGGCTGCCAAGCTAGAAAGATTGGGGACTGATGTTCTAAGAGCAATATGATTTTGTTCAACAGTTCTTTAGAATTCAGTTCTAAGTAAACAACCTTCAGTAAACATCTGTACCAGATATAAAAGGGAAATCATCTACCTTAATTGTGCTAGTGTGAGCCCCAGGATATTCTTTTTCTTCCAAGGTTGACCAGCGCTGTATAAATTTTGACACCAAAGGATCATCATAGTCCACGATTTGAAATCCTGACACATTAGCTCCTCCAAATTGTATTTTTGATAAATCGCCATCAGTAAATCCCTGGGTATGGAAAATATACATTTCAGTTGCGCAATGGTTTAATATTTTATCTGTTTTATCTGCTGACTGACTGCTGCCTGCAATTTGGCAGATCGAATCTCATCAGGCTCAAGGTTGACTCAGCCTTCCATCCTTCCGAGGTGGGTAAAATGAGGATATGGTGACTGTGTAAACCACTTAGAGAGGGCTGTAAAGCACTATAAAGCAGTATATAAGTCTAAATGCTATTTCTATTGCTATTAGAAAAGAATACAGAATACAATAAGAATCTTTTTGTCACATTTGAAGATTGAAAGAAATCATTAGATAGAGATGATAGGAAATTGTTATAGCAAACATTAATCCCATATGGATTACGTGGATTTATAGAGTCATTACACAAGTGTATTTAGTATTTACTTGATTTGTCAATCGCTTACAGGATGCAAGTATAAGAATAAATATAGTTTTGAATACATGAGATAGATACTTATAAGAAAAAAAAAAACCAATAGGACAGGGACGGTAGGCATGATTGGTGTGCTTATGCACACCCCCTACTGGCCTCTTAGGAAGAGTGTGAGGTCAATAGTAGACAGTCTAAGGTTAAATTTTTTGAGGTTTGGGGAAGAAACCATAAAGTCAGGTAGAGTATTCCAAACATAGACCACTCTGTTGCTGAAGTTGTGTTTTCTGCAGTCAAGTTTGGTGCGGTTAACCTTGAGTTTGTATCTATTGTGTGCTCTTGTATTGTTATGATTAAAGCTGAAGTATTCATTTGCAGGTAGGACATTGCAATGTATGATTTTATATACTATATTTAGATTGGACTGGAGGCGGCGTAGTTCTAGGTTTTCTAGGTCTAGAGTTTCAAGTCTGGTGGCATAAGATATTCTGCAATGAGTAGAGGAGCAGAGAACTCTTCTTGTGAAATATTTCTGGACTTTTTCAATTGTGTTAATAACAGATACGTGATATGGGCTCCAGACTGATGAGCTGTATTCAAGTATAGGTCTAACAAATGTTTTGTATGCTCTAGTTAGTAGTGTGACATTACCAGAGAAGAAGTTACATAGGATTAGATTAACAACTCTTAATGCCTTTTTGGCTATGTAGTGTAGTCAGAACTAGCCAAGGAAAATTGGAACACTTCACAGTTACATCTGGAGTGAAACACGGATATGTATTATCAGCACTATTATTTATCACTTACATTACAGCATAAGCAAACAAGCCAAACTCAAGAATGAAAATAATACCAACTACTCTTTGCAGATAATCAGGTAAGTAACAGCTAACAAACTGCAATAACATCTTATGATCATGAACCAAGAATGCCAGACAAATAATATGAAAATCAATAAAGAAAAAACAGAAGTAATGGTAATTGAAATAAAAAAGCATATCCTAAACAGAGCAATAGAAGAAACAAGCATAAAACAAGTATCAAAATTCAAATATATAGGAATATTCACCAAAGATAGTAAAAGGGATGAAGATATTAACATATGATGCAGGAAGCAGCTTGCTCCACTCCTACAACATAAGGCAGTCCTGATCAGCACAAAGAAGCAACTCATACAAAGTAAACTCATCCCCGCCCTATGTTACCTCTGCCAAACATGGACACTTACAATAAAACATAAATCAAAGTTAGTCACCATGGAAATGAGATATTTGAGGAAAGTGGATGGAGTGACCAAAGGAAATAAAATCAGTAATGAGACCATAAGAGAAAAACCTGGTATAGAACCAATATTAAATTACATACAAATAGCAAATAAAGTGCTTTGCCTGTCTGCAGAGGATGTTCTGAGATTTCATACCATGCAAACACATACAAAAAGAAGGGAAACTCAAAGAGCACAATCCAAACACGGAGGAAGATGGAGAGTCAACATCAATGACATATTACAGCAACAATTAACTGTGGTTGAGGCTGCCAGAAAAGCAGTTCGACATTTAAAGCAATAAAAGAAGAAGAGAAAAAGACATTACTAAGAGGTCTGTAAGCGCACCAACATGCCTACCGTCCCTGTCTTAATGTTCCCTTTTATTTATATCTATTTCACATATTAATAATTCTGTTTATACTTATATGTATTATCAAATGTATGCTTGACAAAATAAATAAATAAATTACAATGTCTGTGCTCTAATTTTGACAATCACTGTGGTTAGGAATGGACTTCTTAAAGTCTGTTAAAAGAGATTTGGATGTTTGACAACCACTGTACATTTATGACAGTTACAATGTCCTGTTGCCACCATTTATAACATTCCCATCTGACTTCCATCAAGCAAAATTAATGGGGAGGGCAGCAGAAAGGTTGCAAGTTGTTGTCACTTGATGTCTCACTTAACAACCATGTTGATTCACTGAACACTTGCAGCAAAAGGGTAATAAAATAAGGTGCAGTCATGTGATGCCTCACTTATCAACCACTGTTTAACAATGAATTAACAACATTCTTACTTTGTCATAAGTCAACAACTATGTGTAACAACAATATGGTGCCATTGTTGCCTTGTCTTATTAGCCACAATTTGAGTTAATCAAGGTTTATACAGTATATAAAGCATGTTTACTGTTTAAATCAATGGTTTTGCTCTATTGTTTATATCAGAAGACATTGTTTATACAGAAAAAGGAAGATAATGTCTCTAAATACTGTACAGTATAATCAAATTTCTCAAAAGCATTTCAATGCTTTTTTCTTTCAGGTAAATTTTACATAGTAATTTTATTTAATTTGAAATAATGTTTTCTACAATTATAGAATATTCATATTATCAACACATTTTATCCTACAGTTGGGAATATTAACAACTCATAAAACAGCTAAATACACAAACACACACCACTTTGCAGACAACACTTAATGTGTATAAGTCATATTTGAGGCCGACAAGAAATAGATTTCTTCCCTTTTTTTCATATATGGTAATCATACGAAGGTTAGTAATAATGTAGGGCTCCAGAGAATGGAAGCTAAGCATAGTTATGTAATCAAAGGTGGGAGAATATATAATCAGAGCAAAAAAAGCTGATGATTTTAGACGAGAGTACAAGAACCAAGAATAAATACTTCCAATATTCTCTGAGGTTTTTTCAGAGAATCACAGACCTTTAATTAAATATTGTATGTACAACCATACATAAAATATACTTTAACTTTGGAAATATTACATGTTCAGGGAAGTATTAAACTAACTTACCAAATTTGCAATGATATAGTGATATCCTTTTACATGTTTACCAATTGTAATAACCTAGAAGAGAAACAAATAACTGACTTGCATGAGGAAAAGGTACAGAAACAATAAAATATATTTTATAAATTACAATAACTGCATGATTATTTTAAAAAAAAAATAACAGACAATATACCTTACTTTATATGGATGAATTCATTGTAGATTAAAATATGGATTTTATTTTTAATTGTTATGAAAATGGCTCTCAGTCCAGAAGCTCTAATATACTTCATTTTTATATTCATTTTCACTCTCAAAGTTGGCCAACAATAAATTAGCATGTTCCATTCTCCTCCCACTGAGCAAGAAACAGCAATATTTTTGAACAGAATTTTAGACCACAAGAGGATCACTCAATTGCCTGTGAATGTGATGCCTTTAAGATTGTTTTAGTCAATGCTATTATGTGGTTTCATGTTTTAATTGTTTTTACAGAAGGTATTTTTGCACATTGTTTACTGGAGTTGTAAATGTGAGTAAATAAAATAAAACAAATCTGCCTTTTCCCCGTGTTGAATGGGGAGATAACCTTGAGACCCCATTACTAGCTGAGATTACTACATAGAAATAGGAGGATGGTACAGCTGTCTATTAGGTGATCAAGTAACTTCTGATTGCTGGCCTAGCATACATGGTGCTATTCAAATACAATACAAAGGATAATCATTTCTATGTTCTAAATATATCTGAATATATTTATTTAATGGACAACTAAAAACACAATGGACTAAAGCTGTAGGTGTAGCTAGGAATCTATAGAACCTTGGCAATTCACTTAGCATTGTCTATTGTTGTCCATTAGAGTTGGGCAGCTAATACATTTGAATAAATAAATATGTACTTTGTGTGCAAACAAAAATGCCATCCATTTTACTGTACTAGATTTCATCCAGATCAAAGTTCATTTATGCAACATTTTCACATGGTGTATCCGGAATTGTTTTAATAGTTACATTTCTATTTGATGCAATAGAAATAACCTATTGTCAGATAGCAAAAACAAATAGTCCTTGTTTAGCAAGCTCAATTAGTTCCAGCGAAATGATTGCTAAATGACTGCTAAAATGAGAGGAGGGGAAGGAGAGGGAGAGAGAGAGAGAGAGAGAGAGAGAGAGAGAGAGAGAGAGAGAGAGAGAGAGAGNAGAGAGAGAGAGAGAGAGAGAGAGAGAGAGAGAGAGAGGAGAGAGAGAGAGAGAGATGCTGTAAAGATCACTGGTTATTATTGCCTCATTCAGATAAAATTCTCTCACGCAGCAACTTCAGTATTACTCTCAGTTCTCAGGTGTAAAAATATGGATGTAAGTGTGTTCACTGATTGGAAAATGATTTGTTTACTACCATGGACTACAGTTTATTATCATTGTATTTGCAGATGGTCACTATATAAGGTAGTTGATAAACAAGGACTACCTGTAATGTTGACATTCCAAATAATAGTTTGCAAACCAAAGCCAGTCAAATTAATCTGACACCTAGAGAGAAAATCCTACAAGTGTTTTCTCTCTCCAAGGCACTAATTAAAATGTAATAAATTTTATAACAGTTTGCTGCCCATTAATTTTATTTAATATTACATCATCACTCTAATAGTGGGACTGGTCTTGTAATGCAACAGCACAGTTAATATATACTGGTTCCCACATAAATAGAGATATGATAATAAATATCATAATCATAATTTTTGCCAGTGCTACTAAATAAGCACATAATGGTGATTATTGGTAATGATTTCACAGTTGGTCACATAGAAAGAGAAAGAGTAGCAAACCTGATCTACGATGTCATTGACTTTATCACGTTCACAGTCAAGAATTACTCGCCTTTCCTTTTTTATCTCCAAATCTTGAAACAATGAGCGATATGTTTCATCTTTTCTATCATTGTTAATATTCCCCACATTTATAGCAGTCACTTGCCATTTCTTTTCAGCTGCAGTGTCTAATACAGCTTGTAATGTTGACAGTCCTAGCGATACAGAAAAAAAGTCACTATTGACTTACACTTACATAATCTGAGGTTTGTAAATACATTAGAATAACTCTTCAACCTATGCAAATTAACATTAATTTTCTTTAAAAAAGAAGTTATCACCATTAATTATTTGGACTTCTAATGATTTCTGTGCAAGGATGTAACAACTCCTTAACTATATCCATTTGTTTTCATTAGTGGTTCCTTTTTGGAATAGATATTACTTTGGGGAAGAATATTCCTGTACTATTGGAAAGAGGAAATAGTATGATAAATCAATAACTAAATGCTTTTTAATTGTTTTTTTTTCCCTGTGTGCCAGGGATGCAAGAAATAAAATTGCTTCTCTATTGGAGGCCAATGCTGGATGCACGCTATTATTTATCAGATTTGTATTCAGAACAGATTCATTCACACAGGACTCTTAAAAAATACAAGAAACACAATAAAAATTAAAATGCTGATAGTAAAGATCAATATATAAATAAAATAGCATAAAATAATACCAGCAAAAAAACCCCCAAACCCAATAGTTGATACAATCAGTTGACAAAATCAGGATAGATTCAACCTAGAAATAAGGAGAAATTTTGTGACAGTGAGAACTATCAACCAATGGACCAGCTTGCCTTTGGAAGCTGTGGGAGCTTCATCACTGGAAGCTTTCAAGACGAGACTGGACTGCCATCTGCGATCTCTCAAAAATGGTGTAGGCTCTCTTTCTTGGATGGGGGCGTAAAACTAAATAACCTACAAAGTCTGTTCCAACTCTGTTATTGTTATTTTGATCCCAAATATCTTCTAAAAATGTTGTCTTAGTTTGTTTCTGGAATGTAGCAAATGTGTGGATCTAACCAATCTTTGATTGGAGGATTGTTCCACAAAATAGGCAATAACACTGAGAAGCAGCACCTGTGTGTCTTCTGACTGCTTCATCTCACAAAAGTAGGAATCCAAAAAGAGATCCATCTAGAATTCTCTTATTGGAGAGTTGAGATTCCTATCTGAGAAAGGTGGTCATCTAAACCACCTTAGATGTAACCAGTGCAAGGCTTAGAGCACAGGTTTAATGTGCTCATCGTGATGAATTCCCCCCCCCCCCCNATGTTTCAGTCTGCTTCGAGGCAGATTTCAAGGCTGGTCTTTTGTCATATACAATAGCTCATAGTGATAAAGTGTTCATTAAATGAACTTTGAATAGTCATTTAATGAATAGTTGCAAGTTGATACCATTCAAATGGACTTTGAATAGTCATTAAATGAATAGTTGCAAGTTGATACCATTCTACATTTTCTATCTAGCTTCTCTTCTCTTTTAATTTTCTTAATTTTATTTATTTCATCTCAATTCAAATCATTGTACTGATATTCTTTGTCTGTCCTGGTATCAAGATATGGAATGCTATATAAAAATGAGCATGAACTTGAATTTGTGTCTGTATGAAGAGATGTAACCCGGAATCAGGCTGCTTTCAAAAAAGATGTTTTAGGTTTTTATGTTCTATTTTTTTGTTTGTTTATGTTTGTTTTTAAAAATCAATAAAATTTTCAAAAAAAAAATGAATAGTTGCAAGTTGAGGACTACCTGTATTCAACTATGTGCTATCTACATACGAGTGATATATCTTAAATAAATGACCTAGAAGCTTCATGTAAATGTTAACAAGCAGGGTGGAGAAGACTGAACTCTGTACACATGGCCACTAGGCAGACTTTTTTCTCCCTCACTTCTACCAACTGCAATGGATACTGAGATAAGAACAGAACCACTGAAGAACAAGCCCTCCAATTTACAACTCTCAAGTCCAAAAGGTTATCATGGTTGATACTGTCAAAAGCCACCCAAAAATCTTATAGGGGTGCGCTACTCTAATCCAGGCTCCTACAAAAAAATCATCACTAGTTATCAGACAAAGTAGTTTGAATTATTATAATGCTCAGGATTAAATACTGACCAAAAAAGGTCCGGATAATTCGATTCCTCTAGGTTGCTTTGAAGCCAACTCCCCACCAACCTCTCAACAAATTTCACCAAAAGAAGAGGTTGGAGATCAGACAATAGTTGTCAAGAACTGCAAGATTCAAAACAGCCTCTTTTGAAGGGAGCACGTCAAGTCTCTTCTAGGACCACAGGCAACTCCTTCTTCTTCAGAGAAGCACTGATCACCTTCCATATTCAGCTAGTTATGCTTTTTCCACTCATATCTCACTGGAGAACATGTAGCAAAAATAATACTTGATAATTCTGATAATACTCTAATAATACTATTCATATAAAGACAAAATGCCTAACATTTTAAAGGAAGGCTAATTAAAATCCAGTTTCAGAAACTTTGGAAAGCCACTGACAGTGTAGTGAGGGGGCACATGATATGGATTTTGTTAACTAAACATATTTACTTTGTATTTTAATTTGATTTATTTTCTCTTTTAAAATGATGTTCAGGTTCATTACAGACTGGAATGTAGGAAAACTTTTATCCTATGATTTTATGAATGGATTAGATAGCTTTCAACATTCCTAAACTGAAAAAGATAATTTACAGAAGGATGTCCTAATAAGTACAAGTTTTTTTTTCTTAGTGTCCACTGGCATCTGGTTGTCTTATGTCAAATAAGCTTTGTAGTTGATTTATTGTGCAAGGAGGAGTTACTCTTATCTTGATCAACCAACTTTCCTCTTTCATTTTTCTTTGTTGTGTCAATTATAAAAAGGAATGTAAGATGGATCTCAGGGGTCTCCTTTTCATGGGGAGATCCCACTTTTTCACTGCTTTTAAATGATCTTCTGACTTGGTTGCTTATTGGGAAGGTAAATTGAGGCATAACCTAGAGCCAGATTTGGCTATCAGTAGTCAATAGAAAACCAAATTGCTGAATGACCTAACTCAATTAATTATGGTTGTTGTTTTGTTTTCGATTGTCATCTATATAATTTCATAAAAGTAACAGACTAATTTAGATTTTCTCTAGAGTTGCTCAGAACCACTTTTTGTAAGAAGGGCAGCTTTAGGTCCTTCATGCTGTCACTGTACATCTTACTCTAATATTCAGAGGATTACATGCAGAGGTGGGTATTCAGCATGTTCTGACCAGTTCTGGAGAACCGGTAGTGGACATTTTGAGTAGTTCAGAAAACCGGCAAATACCTCCTCTAACTGGAGATTTTACAATGTCCTTCCACTGCCACGCCTACCATGCCACACCCACAAAAACATTAGTAAAAAATTTTGAATCCCACTACTGATTACCTGACACTATCCACTACACAACTGGTTACTTCAGAATACACAAAACATTTTGCTAATGTATTTTGAATTGCTTCAGCTTTGTGAGGTGGCTGTAATTGAGTCAGGACCATTGTCTTCAAGTGCTACATTATTTGCAAGATCACAATCTGCAGCTGAGACAGGGTATTCTGAAAGAAGAATTGCAAATGAATGGTACCATGGTTATGAAGTCATTATCTGCCAATTGTGATAATAAGCATAAAATCCAAATTTCTTCATGATAGCATCATTTCTGCACTGTTTTCTTTACTTCAGATGATTCCATGTACTCCTATATAAACTTAAAGCCTCTGGATTCTTTTTTTTTTTTTGCACTACTTATTCCTATATCTCNTCAGATGATTCCATGTACTCCTATATAAACTTAAAGCCTCTGGATTCTTTTTTTTTTTTTGCACTACTTATTCCTATATCTCTAAAATGGACAATGATTGTTCAAAATAAACCTAGAAAATGTATAGGCTGCTAATTTATTTTCCTTAGCTTAAATAAATAAATGAACTTGTATATTCAGTTAGTTGATCCTACAATTTTAACAAAAGATTTATTATAAGTTATCAATAAAAGAATGGAATAAATATATACAAAAAAGACTATCTTGTTACATGTATTTAGTTCTTCAGCGACTTACAATATCCATCTTTTTTACCCCTCAACAATTTTATTGAAAAATCAAAGGAAATATTACATAATCATGAGTATGGAAGCTTTGGTGTTCTTCAAGCTTGGCTGTTTGCCTGCAAACATTTCATTACTAGGCTAGGCGACATCATCAATAACACAGTCAACCCACTACAACACCACCAACACAAGCTATGAAAAGGAGAAACATTAAAACTACAGTACATAGATTAAGAATTTAAAAACTAAACTGAACTAAACTCTTATTTTGCATGCTGACTGGAACAGCTTCCTCAGCTTCCTCTTGATTCCTATGAAAAGGGTAATATTACCATATATCAAAAACATCTCAGAAAAAAATATATAGCACTGCCACAGTACATGAACCAAGTGACACTCTCAAAAACATCTTAAGTAAACAAGAACAAAACCCCAGTAGCCCAACAAGAAAAAAATATCTATAATACATATAAAGACTGTAACAGCCAATATGTAGAACAGACTGGTAGAAGATCAGCGGAGAGCATTCATGAATGCCAACTAGCAGTCAAAAGACATCATGAAATTTTTTAATCTTACAATGTATAGACAGACTCAACCACAATCTCAACTGGGAAAAGTATAAGCATCCTAGATCAAGTTAGGGAAAGCAAAAATGCTAGGGAATGTCCAGAAACCAGGCAATCATCAGGAATGTCTGAAAACCAGGCAATCAATCATCATGGATGCATAAGAGCCTTGGTGGCACAGTGGTTAGAGTGCAGTACTGCAGGCTACTTCTGCTGACTGCCCATTGCCTGCAATTTCTCAGTTCAAATCCCACTAGGTTCAAAGCTGACTCAGCCTTCCATCCTTCTTTGGTGGGTAAAATGAAGACCCAAATTGTTGGGGGAAATATGCTGACTCTGAAAACCGCTTAGAGGTTTACAGCCTTAGAGAGAGCTGTAAAGCACTATAAAGTCTAACTGCTGTTGCTATAGAGATAAATCACATTTGTACCCATTCAAAAGAGAATAAAAAAATCGAGACTTTGCAAGTATAGCAGCTGCCATATGAGCAGCCCATGCACAAATATCACATTATATAATTCTATGAGTAAGACAAAAGTCTTACATGAAATGTATTAAAACTGTAATAAACATTGTTTTGACTGGGGAGATTATCCTACCCCTTTTTTGGGGTGGGGATTCAGGAGTTGAAGATCCTATCATGTCTGAGGCTGCCTCCTTCAATGTTTCAAAAAGGATGAAAAATAAAAGAATAGACTACTGAGGAAATTGAGAGGCAGAGTAATCAGAGCCACAGTGGCACACTATACCAAGGTTGGGGACGAGGTGGGATTCAAAATTTTTAACAACCAATTCTGTGGGCGTGGTTTAGGTGGTGGGCATGGCTTGGTGGTCATGTGACTGGGTGGACATGGCTTGGTGAATGAAATAGGTAACAGGAAAGATGAAAAGGATAATAGTAATATAGCCTACTAGGTGGTTTGACATCCCAGGGCATAAGACAGTATTGTGGAAATTAGTTGTTTAGAAGAGTGATGGTATGGGAGAATAAACTGTCCTTGTGCCTAGCTGTTTTGGTGTGCAATGCCCTGGCCTATAGCGTTGTCTTTTGAGGGAAGGAAGTTTGAACAATTTATGTCCAGAATGTGAGGGGTCTGTAGATATTTTCCATCCCTCTTTGTGGCTCATGCAGTATACAGATCTTCAGTGGAAGTCAGGATGGTTGCAGTTGTTTTTTTATGCAGTTTTAACTATCAGTCAAAAACTGTATCTGTCTTGTTTGGTTGTGTGCCAAACCAGACAGTTTGTGAAAAGTGCAAATCAGTTGGTATTCTACCAGTTCGGGCAGTCTAAACTTTCTGAGTAGGTGCAAGAAAAACATTAATTTGTTGTCATTTTTTGAATGATGTTTTTTGATGTTCAGGTCCATTTAAGTCCTCCGATATTATAGACCCTAGAAACTTGAAGGTCTTACTTTTCATGCTGTGCTGTCTGGTATTTTAACAGCTGGTAGAATAGGAGGCTTCTCTTAAAATCTACTATCTACAATTTTTGAGTGTGTTCAGTTTTAAGTGTGTTTATATGGTATTCTCTTTTAAACAGAGGGAGGGAAAGAGGGAGGATACAGAGAGAAGATGAATATTTTACATATATTTAATATTGGGAATTTATTAGTATTAGGTGATTCAATGAATAAAGCTATACTGTCAAGTAAGGGGTGGGATTCAAATTTTTTAAACACAACAACTGGTTCTGTGGGTGTGGCTTAGGTGGTGGGCATGGCTTGGTGGTCATGTGACTGGGTGGACATGGCTTGGTTGTTATCATAAAATATATTTTATTTTATAATATTTTATTGTATAATATTGTATATTGTTATTGTAAAATATTTCATGATTTTGCCTAAAATTTACATTTATTCCATCTTCAGATTAGTACTCTCTCTACTTTTCCAGCACATAATTTATCTTGATTTATTTTTTAATATCACATTATTTTTTTCTAAAATGTCTATATCATAAAAATGGTAGGACTGGAGTGGAAATTGGAGAACAAAATACTAATAATTTGAGATATGCAAATCTTTAAAATATCTATTGTATGTTGTTGTCATAGTACACCATTTGCTGTTATTCTGTAGCTACTGTATCTTTCTTTGCACCTTTGTGCTTCGCATTGATTATACCGATACTGATATGATTGATAAATCTTATGATAACTACATTCTCTGAGTCCTGTTTTTAAAGGTCTATGTTTAACCTATATACTTGATATCTGTAATTCATGGAACAATTTATAATCTGTACAAGGAAGTATTCTTGGTGACTTCTTAATGTTTAATTCTACTGTGTAGTTTATATAGATATAGATGTTGCATAGATAATTTAGATATTGTCCATTCAGAATGTCCAAATCTCTGTTTATATTGGCAATAAAGAATTTTATTTGAAAACCTTATTGACTCCTATCTTGTGCTGTCGTGGTTATTCAGTCAAAATCTTTCTTTGACAAAGTTTCTCCATTTAGCCAGTTTTTTTAATCTAATTTCCTCTTAGTTCTTTCTTACTATTGCATTTTGCACGTTTTGCAATTTATAATATTCTTCAATATATGTATGAGTTGCATACATTTGTATAATATTGATTTTTAACAGATCTTAAAAACAATATTATTCTTTATTTTATAGCACAACACACACAAACAGAGATGTCCTTTATTTCTTTGTATGGACTTGTGAAATCTGCCTAATTTCATTTACCATTCAAACATCATTTCCACTCCATTCACACTCCGAGGATTTCACATTTTTACCTTTCAATGTTCTGATGATACATTGTATATTTGTGTAAAGCGAGGAGCTTTTTTTTTCAGTAATAACACCAATTATATCAATTACCAGATTCATTCTAACTCTGGTGTTCCCACATTTTCAACTTATGTCTACTCATTGAATTTTTTTCCAGAGACTTCAGTGCTTTTTCAGGATTTTTTCAGCTAGCACCAAACTCATCTGTTTCAACCCTGTCCTTCTCCCTTGCTCTGAGAAGGACCTTGTTTTCTCATCAACCTGTTTTCTTTCTTTCTTTTGTTGCATTGGTCAGTGATATGGTGGGAAGAAGTACAGGAATGGAGTCTGAGACAGTTGTCATATTTTCAGGAATTATATTTTAATATAATTAATAGTAATAATAACAATAAGAGAGCACTGTGATAGTAAAAAAGTATTATAATAGGTTTTAATCATTGTAATGTTCATTCAAATAAATATGACTTCAGGCTTGTTTCAGAACTCATTTAACATGATTTATTTCTGTCTAGATGGCTGCAAATGAGCAATATATTTTCTTGGCACTTCACTCGTTTTTAAATGGCTACATCAGGCAGGAATGTGTATTTGGGGACTTCTTACTGAGCCTTATGGTTGGCAAACACTTTCATGAGTCAAGGAAGAATTCTGGGAATTGTAATTCCCATTAAGAACATTTAGAAAATGAAAAGTTATATAAATTTCACTTTCAACTTTCATAAGGAAACTATTTGCTTAAAGAGAAAACACTGAAGTAGACATTATAAGTAAACACTTGTATCTTAATTCCAGGATCTTTTTAAAACATGTAGACCAAAATATCAACTTAGAAAGAAATAATATAGAGCACAGTAGCAATAATGTGTGCTTAATGTAGCATCATTAACCAAATTCCCAGGTAGCTTAGTTAATGGACTTGCTTGTATAATTGCCTAAGAACTGTAGACTATGTATATCTGAAAGACCTGGAAGGAAGCACTGGGTTAATTTTTTTCTATCTTTTTCTCTATTCCAAATTTTTAAAAAATGTTTTCCTCAATTAAGGCCTTTCAGACAAATACTTGCAATGTAATCTTGCAAGAAATAGCAGTTGACAGAATGAAAGAAATTGGTATGAAATTATACTGAAGAGCTAATATTTCTATTTCAGATTTCTGCTTTGCCAAATTGGTATTTTGTGGGAAAGGAGTGATAGATATGAATTTCAAATAAAAATACAGCTTGAAAAGTGCTTTCATTGAAAGGTCTATACAGAGTAATTCTTGTTAAATGTTATTTCTACCATTGAAAGTACATCATGCCATTGATCTCTCTGGAAAATATAAACTTTCAAATTTTTCTCTCTCAATTTTAAGACAGAAAACCAATATATGGAGAATATGAATTCAAAACATAGTTTTTCATGATTCAGTAGTGGCTCCAATTTTATCTTCAAAAATAATTCCTGACAACAAATTACTATTAAATTTAACCCACAGTTTGAAAGCTGAGTAACATCTTTTCTCAACCTCCATATGTGATAGAATAAAGCCCCTGAGTACCAGTTTGACTGGCCAAAATTAATGCTAGCTGAGAATAACAAAACCAATAGTTCAACTATTATATAATGCAAACACATTTGGAGGGAGAAAAAACCCAAATCTTCTGAATCAAAAGCAGTTCTGCCCATGAGACTACATAGTTGCTAATGATATTTCCCATAAAATAATATGTTTGATTAAATTTATTACAGGACCAGTTTTCACTCCAAACTTCAGAAACAGTATTAATGGTACAAAATAGTATATCTATCCCACTTAGTTTTATTTAATCCTAACCTAGTGACAGGAAAACTTTTTAGTGCCAAGGACCATATATAAGCAAATAATAAGTTTACAATTGGAAAAAAAAGTATAAAGAGTCAAAATTAGAAGGGGCCTGGGTCCATAGAAAAAAGAGTTTTACATATTAAATAAGTATTTTGCTTCAGATTACCCCAATTCAAATTATTCTAAAAGCACAAAGTCTAAATAGGATCGACCATTGGTATCCATTTTGGTATCCATTTTCATTTAAATTTAAATGAAATGGTTTTGAGACAAACAAACATTATTTCATCATCAATTGAAAAAAAAAGAGAATATAATAATATATTTATAATTATACAATGGATTGTATGCATCCATGATGGTAAATATAAAGAATATCCATAAACCTTTATAGACATTAAGAACTTCATGCTATATTAATAAATATTTTATGTGTGTTTTTTTTATAATTCTGCCCTATACCTCTGAAAAAAAATCTGAGATATGTCAATGCTACTAATATCTGTTACAAGTGTAAAATCTATGTACATCCTAATATCCCTATTGTTGTTGACTCTAATCCACAGACTTGAAAGTTTAGTTTTTGCTCAAATAAGTTATGTTATCACATATGTTAAAATAAATTATTATTCCAGTATGTTTTTTTCTGAAAATTGCATGATTTTCTTTCAATTAACTATGTGGAAAATACATTTTGTATTCTTAGGAATCATTCAGGCCAGCCAAATGTTTTTCAGTTTCATTGTATATATGTTGTGCATTGACAATAAACGTTTGATTTGATTTGATCTGATTTTCACTTAGCTATCCAGGAACCAACCCTACTTTATTTTGGCAATCCGAGGCATATAATTTCGTCAGTAGCTATCTTTTTTCTAGCAGTTATGTGTTTAATAAAAAATAGTTAATTTTCATGATACCTAAGCTTTGATGTCATTTGCTCATTTTAATTCTCAGTTAGCCATAACAGAGTTTGGAGGCACAGAGGGAGGGAAGGTGGGAGGAAGTATTGTGCTACAACAAATCCACATAAATAATTACTAGAACATAAGTAGAACTTTTACAATCAATCATCCTTAAGTCCCCAGGATGACCACAGGAAGGCTTGTCTAGAAACTGCCTATTTCCTTAATCAGATTCATGCTGTGAAAATCACTGTTCTTTCGTGATAGTCTTCTAAAAAGATTTTTCAACACAATATATTCCTATACAGAGGAACTTTGCAATGATTTGTAGGAACACACTTGTACATTTCTTCTTTTCCTTGCATATAGTATTCTAAATTGAAATAGCAGTTCAGGGCACTACATTCACTGTGAAAGGAAATACCACCAATTCAACCTTCTCGCCTTAAATGTTTAAAGCTGAAAACATGACAAAGTGCTACCTTCTGCTGACTGACACTGTAATTCTTCTTCATAATTGCAAATAGATTTGTGCTAGCATAAAATTAATTTTAATACGTGGCAAATCTCTTACCTCTGTCACTGTCATAGAGATATGCAAATTTGTTCCATTGATAATATTCAATTAAGCTCAGAAGTGCTCCCTTAAGGTCAGGTCTCATTTGAATGACAAAAGGGTGTGTGCCATCTGTTGGAAAACTGGGTGTTATGAAGGAAACATGAAGAGTTCCACAAAATGATGTTATAGTATTTACAGACTTCTTATCATAAAATCCAAAAATAGCAAAGACTCCTCTTGAAAACTGGGAGCAAACTGAAAGGAAAAGATAAAAAAAAAATTAGTAGATTGTTTTACAGTTGACACAGATAGAGAGAGACACACACACACACACACAGAGAGAGAAAGAGAGAGAGAGAGAGAGAGAGAGAGAGAGAGAGAGAGAGAGAGAGAGAGAGAAACAGATATGTATATACAAATATGTACTTGATAAATTTTAATCAGGCAGGGTAGCCAATAAAATAAGAACCTGAACTAGACTTCTGTATATTAAAATAAATAAATAAATGGCAAGGATTTCCCAAAGCAAATGCAATTTTAATATCAGTTTCATCAGCAATAAACGTGAAAAACTCAGTTGTTATGCTTCACACCACTTGATTTTATTCAATCAGACCATGAATATATGAAATATATACATTTTCTATTAAATGATAAATAGAGAATAAAAGAATAAAATAGTTATAAATAGTACATTAAAACAGAGTTACATTTCTATCACAGCTGATGAGGTCAGCTCTGATGTGACAGCTGAACTCAGCCAATTTCATATTATGAGAGACACCTTTTTTATTTGCACTCCCTAGAATTTAAGTTAAGATGTATATTGTATACCTATCATCTGTGTATGTGTGTGTTTGTGTCTCTCTCCTCCCCCCTCTCTCTCTTTCTCCCTCCCTTTTCTCTCCCCCCCCCCTCTGTCTCTCAAAAAAAAAACTGAACTANTCCCCCCCCCCTCTGTCTCTCAAAAAAAAAACTGAACTAATAACCTACTGGTCACTGCAAAAGATGGCTGAGATTCTGCACAAGAACAGTATGTCAGCCTGTAAAGAAGCAAACAATAAGTAATTCAGAATGAAGTCCACAAGCTAAAAGTATTGATCTATTTAAGCTGGAAAAAGGAAGGACAGAAGTGGAGATAGGAAGTATTCCCCTACCCATTCCACAGAGCCATAAATAATAACAGAATATGCAGCCAAACTGAAGGTCCTAGAAAACTCATCTATGGGGATAAAAGAGAGTTAGTTCCAGAGAACTGGCATCTGGAAATGCCAAGAAGCTCGTTTGACCATGGACAGATAGAATGCAGATAAAAGTGAGCAACAAAGAAATTGAAAGAGTCCAGAGTGATTGACAGAATGATAACAGATCTGACAAAGAGCTAGATCAGTCATACTGGCAGCTGGCAGAAGAAGAGGTCTGTCAGATCAGCCATTGTCAGCTTGGCACCTTCTTATCATCTTGCCGTCAACTGATGGGTGGGAGGAAAGGAAATGGGCAAAAAGCTTGTATGGGGTAGAAATGAGAAACTGGGGAGGGGGGAACAATAGGTTTGACAGAAACCAGAAGTGTGAGAAAGCAACCTGTTTCAGTCTTCAATGCCATGAAGTTTGGGAAAGGCATGAGAATTGCCTCAACATCCAAGCAGTTCCCCAAACACCTATGTGGTACACCATTGGTCAAAGGGGGAGAGATTTGTGATTAAGGGGAAAAATTTGTAAACTTTTGCGCAAGAACTTTCGTCCTCGCCTACTTTTACCGCAATCAGCAATCTTTAGTAAAAGAAGCTATTACTTCAACTAAATGGAGTTCAGGGTGTTTCTTTCCTCGGGATCCAGCTGGGGCAGGTCTCACAAACTCCAAGTACGAGGGCTATCCACAAAATAGATTATGTTTTGCGATAGAAAAAAAACAAAATGCAGGAAAAAATTTTTATTATATACACTTGAAAGTGACACTTAAATATTACTTTTCAACATATTCACCGAACAAA
>BHFT01034761.1:0-30063 GCA_004320025.1 Laticauda laticaudata | reverse complement strand
CTTGACGAAATGGGAAAACCTACAATTGTCACTAATAGGGAGAATTTCAACAATCAAAATGAATATTTTACCCAGAGTTCTATATTTGTTCCATGTTTTAATTCTATATTGGTACTTGTAAGTTGCTGGGAGTCTTCAGCAACAAAATAGCAGATAAACTGAAGCAAGTAAGAAAATTTAAAAAATCATGCATATACAACTAAATTGTTCAATTAGTGACAGCAGGGAATCCCAGAAACTTTTTTTAAAGTATTGTTGATTTGGATTATCGATAAATTATCAGTCCCTTGAGAATTCGTATTATATGAATATGCATTCATATATAAATTTCAAGCATAGATTAACATTTGTTCAGCATTGGAAAAGGGTGTGAGCAGAACCAAAGTCATGTTGGATGACCCACTGAATTAAATAAGGAAGTGTGTCTCAAACTCAGTAGCTCTNAACAATGGGGAATTGTAATAAAGTGCTGCGATTCAGAAACCGTGTAACTGCTTTTGCTAATTAGGGAGCTAGTATGAACCTTCGAAATATATGTGTCAATTTGAAAACAGAAAGAATGTGAGCCAAGCCCTCGTACGAGGGTGCAGACAGTTAGGGTATAATGCCTGAGGGAACCCGTCTCTGCAGACACGTGAATAAAACCTTGTTTTCCTTGGATCAACGAATCTTTTGGTGGTTTTTTTATCTGCTTCCACCTCACAAGGGGATGAAGTATTATGTATTATATCCTCTTGGTTTCCAAATTTAGTAAACAGTAATTTAATTATTACAAATTATATAAAGTATTTAATACTTTGGTTAATTTCATTAATTAAGTTGACAATTTAATTCTAATTAATAAATAAATAGGGTCCATTAAGGGATTATTAATGGATATAATTCCCATAATGAATTCCCATTTATGGTTTAAGTTAGAAGTATGCTTTAATCGATTATTGGTATAAATACCCTTCATCATGTTATTTTATTTATGCAATGAATACCCACATCAGAAGACAACTGCAAAATGAATAATGCTCTTAAACTCCATCAACTAAGGAAAGAGAACACTACTGAATTTCAAAAACCATGAAACAGGACATAGTTGGGGTATGTCTATGCTAATGTTTCTGTCAAGTCTCTGTTTATGTCTTTGGGGGGGGGGAAATATCAGTCTTTCTACGATTTTAATACTTATCGTAACAGCTCCTTTTAACTCTATGTTAACATTATTAATTAAAAATTAAATGCCTTGTTTTCCTTTATTTAAAACCACGAAATGCATCTATTTAGAATGAGCAATAACTCATGTAGTCAAATAAAATATCTTCCCATCTCTGACATTATAGTAGTGAAATAATTCATGGCTATTCAAGAAATAGAAGATGCAGACAAAATTGCTGTACAATGACAGCACCCTAAAGATTCCTCAAGACTATTTCTAGGAACTTATTTTGGCTCAACAACAAACCCAGTTGTCTCAATTACAAGTAGTTGGTGTTCTCCATTTTTGATAACAGGTTTCTTATGAACTAATCTGAAATCCTAAAATTATAGCCTTTGCGTTTATTTAATCCATGCCTGCCTACACATTAAACACGATCATAATGCCAAGCAGCCTTTTTGCAAACAATATCTAAATTTTAAAAAATTGTATAACAAATATAAATTAATCCTTTCAATTGATTTATAGTCCTATACAGGCCATATTCCAAGTATTTCTTTGTGAATCAAATTATTTAGCATGAAAAGAAAGCCACACTTCCTAGAAACTACAACAGAAAAAAATTATACTTGCCAACAGAACTGAACACTAATAAATTCTAATTTATAAAGGGTCTCAAATATGCAGATTCCAAAATGGCTCATGAGGAAACAAGAATTACTTTTTAAGCAAATAATAATAATAAGGTTGGACAAAATGAAACATGTTGATTCCCAACATAAAACTGATAACTTTTCTATATCAAATTTCACATCAAAACAATTCTCCATGATTTTCAAAATGTTTATACTGTACAGGATAACCTTCATTTAAACTTCTATAATTTTGACTGTCCAGTGCTAATATGACATAGAATTTGCAAGGTATATCTAAATACAAGTTATACTGGATTCCTCAAAGGCAACTTAAAACCCGGTTCTGTAGATATGCTGCAGCAGGGGTCTTGCAGTCATTTTTTCTTATGCCTAACCACAGGGATGCTGCAGTGGCCCCAGGCCCTCTGCCTAGCTTCCCCATCTCCCCACCCAGTACATGCAGGGCTTGGGCCTGGTTCCTAACCCACTATGACTCACACCCTCCTTCTCATTTACCTTGTGAAAATCTCTGCAATTCAGGTTAGAGAAGGAGAGCAGGGCGTTCTGTTCTTGGGCTATGTAGTTTGATGTCCACCATTCCTGGGATCTAACCAAACACTCTAGAAAGTTGTGCAGTTCATGTTAAGGAAGCAGCAAGCTGCTCCATTCCTAGGTCATATAGTACAATCCCAGAAGCAGCCACCATTTTTGAGTGTCTACAATTCAGTGCTACTTCCAGGGTCATATCATATGAAGTCATTTATCCTGTAATTTTATACATTTATTAAATGTTATGACCATCTCCAAGAATCTGCGACAATAAATATCAGTCTTTAAGATGCACAAAATTTGTAGTTGTTCTAATAAATTATAGTTAGAAGTCTTGAACCATGTATATACTTACTTAAGGCTAGGTTTCTCAACCTAGAAATTACATTTATATATTCCTTTAAAAATAGAAGTGCAAAAGTGATTTAACTGCACGATTTTTAACTGCACTATTTCTTTTCTATGTGCCTTTGCCAGTGCAAGTATAAATTCTTTATGCAAACTGAATTGCTATTTAGACATCTGTTATAATTATAGATGTATATGTTGTAGGCCAGTCATGTTATTAGGCCTTATGTCTTAGCTCTAATCTTAAACTGGATTGTAGACTGTTTTTAACAATACTTGATGCTATGCCCATGAAAAATAACTTCTAAAGATTTCAGCTTTTTCAAACAGAAATGGCAATATAGAACATAAAGTAATAAATATGAGTACATACATACTGTATAACTGCTGCTATGATAAAATGTTTGAGAGTATTTCTCTGTAACAACCTTCTCAACAAAATGCCAACATATTAATAATGTTGTAAAGCACACTTTTTGCGTGCTATTATTCTGTAGCTAAAAATTATTTCTAACTCCTTACACGATTTTTTATGGCATATTAATAGGTCTCATCCCACATTTCTTCCTTTGAAAAAATATTGCACATAATCACTTCAGAACATTAAGGTTGGGAATGTTTCAAGACTTCAACCTGAATAAGAAGGCCAATTCACTTTGGTTGTTTTTGATAATTTTGTGAACTGTTGCATATAAAATCTGTGTGAGTCTCTAAACCTGGGTAGAACTAGAAAAGAACAAGGACAGAGAGAAGGCAAAACAGGGGGACAATGTTCAATTATGGGAGTAATTATGATTATCTGGGTTTGGAAGCTAAGCAGTGCTGGACCTTATTAGCACTTAGATGGAAAACTTCCAGGGAGGCCTCAGGCTATACTGAAAAAAGGCAGGAAAAACAAAGAATTGCAAATAACTTCTGAATTCCTGTCAAGAAACCTTACAGATTCAAGCATAATTTAAAGAACATATTGGTTTGGTATTATCCAGAGTAACTTTCTTCAAGTTTTAAGATGAAGAAAAATAAAATTCAGTATCTTAACCATGCAATAACTGGAATATAAGCCACCATTGAAATTAGTAGATTCAGATTCTCAAACTGATTCTTGAAACCTGAACAATTTTGGGGTCTTTCAACATGTTCATTACACGCATTTCATTTTAAAAAAAATGCATATACAGCTGCATAAAAAACAGCACAGCTTTTATCTCAAGATCACAGAACAAAAACATCTGCCTCTTTTTCTTGAGTGTCTCAGCTCTTCAGGGAAGACCTCAGCATTACAGCAAAGCCATATTTTGCCTCATTTATATGCAAACAGCTTAGAATAGCTGAAACAATTTTAATACAAACATTTTGCCAAAAAAATGACAATAGCCGAGAAACTGTACAAAACATAGCTACTAAAAGATAATAGGGTTGTGTCCAAAATGGGGCCACTCAAAACCAAGGGGGAGGTATATATACATATGCTTTGCAGGACTTTGAGGTTTGCAGGAGTAAAAAAAGACTTGAGGAATGAGAAACGAGGCACGGAGGGAGGTAATTAGTCAATCCCCAAATAATCCACTAAGAACAGGCCATATTTATTAGCTACAAAATGCTGGATAGCTGTTGGGCAATGAGAGGTGAGGAAACAGCCTAAAAACTGGAATCCTGACCTGTAGTATTGTATTGCAGATCCCACTATGGATACTGTAAATGAAAAAATATGAGATCAGGAAGCGTCAGTTGAAAAATTGTATGCCAACAGCTTGTGTTTGTGTGTTTCTATGCAGCATATGAATAAATCCCAAAGATGCTTTTTCAAGAGGCAACTGGACTTTCTTGTTTTTTCTTTGAAGACATATCAATAAATACATAAATATAAGGCTATGGTTTTTAAACAACAGCTGTTTATTCTCAAAGTTGACCCTATAGCTCCTATTGGAAATTGTCCATATATGAATCCATCCTAGACAGTCTTAAGGTGACTCCTTCTGTTTAAACAGTCACTAGTTTCTCACATATACAGGGAGAGTTCAGACTGCATGCACTAAAGCTGGGGTTTTAATCACAATAGTAGCTACACAGGCCATAGATCACAGCAGGCATACAAAATTGGTGCTGTTCACCTCAATAAAATCTTGCATTATCCTGAACTGAAGCATAATTGCACACAGGGTGAAAGGAACTGGTCTGGAAAGTTACTGGTAGTATTGACTTCTTGTAGTTTCATCATAAATACTGAAAGGAGTTACATTTTTATCCAAATATTCCTTTTAAAAACAAACAATAAACAAAATCAGAACAGTTTGGAATACTGATATTAAATCTTTGCCCTGAGAAAGAAGCCATTTGAAGCTCCTTATGAAACAGCCACTAAATGCCTAGGTGGATAATTATCTAGAAAGAAGTGCATTCTAACAGCTGAACCCAAAGAATATGGGTCTATCTCTTTTAAGTAGTAAATACTAAAAACAGGGGCTAAGTGAGAAGCTCATATCTGGTATAAAGTTGTTTGTGCCTTCTGATATCTACCAGTTCCTATTAAACAAAACATAAGGTGTTTCTGCATTGCTTCCTTAAGCTGTTTGACTCCTCTGTATATTTCAGCTGGAAATGAAGTCCACTTAAAAAAAAATTATCCAAATTTCAGCCTCTTCCTTCGTTCTGGCCAGTGATGGCCTGGCACATATCTGTGTTGAATTTCCCTTCTTCTTTACTAGTCCCACCCATGCCTAGGAAAAAAAAGTGCCAGCTGCTTTCTTTTCTGTGGACAAGTCTTTAAAGACATGTGGTTTCAACTGAGATCTTTTCTATGAGTTGCATCCACTGTTTCTCTCACCCTCCTGTTGGATGCATCCATTGGTGGATGGCTAGGAAGGAAGGAAGGAATCATTTTAGTGAATCCCTTAAGAAAGAAAAGAAACATCACCTTCCTCCATGCCATCAGTGACACCTTAAAACAAAACAAACACTCTCCAGCTTTTGAAAAAGCAAACAAAATGGAGTTCCCTAGTTGAGGTCCATTTAGAAAGGGGGCGGGCAGGCAGGTCAGGACAAAATTTCCACGACCGGTGACAAAGGGGAGAAGTGATAGAGGGGAGATCCAGTTGAAGATGAGGGAGTTCTCGTCCACACAAATTAAGCACGCTAACATAGTCAGCCGACCAGGCAGCACCGCTTATGCCAGCCTCAGTTGGAAGAGGCTATTTTTGATGCCTGATAGAAAAAGAAAGCAGAAGTCTGCGGACAGGTGGAAGATGACGCTGCCGACTAGGGAGTTGTCTGGTCCCACGAGAAACAGAGGCATGTTGCTTTCATTCGGGGCAATCTGGTTGTGCAGACAGTCGTCCAATATGCATCCGACAAAATCCTACGAGGCTGCCGAAAAGGCTCCGCTTCAAATGGGGACAGGACGGCGATCGCGCCTTCTTCGGGGCTTCCGACATATTCAGTCTTTTTCCAAAGGCGCCGTCCAAGAAACGTGCTTTCCCTTCCCGCGTTGTTTCTTTGCCTTGGTTGGGAAGGACGAGGTGGAAGAACAGCCTCCTCCACCAAATGTGGACGTAAGAGGAGGCTGGGTACGCGATGGGATAACGCGGTCCGGGGAAATCCGCCCGGCTATGGGCGCCTCTTTAGGCGCTAAGCGCAGGGAAAAGACTTACCTTCCTTAGCATACTGTGCAAGCAGCGGCTGGGGCTCCGGACGCCTGAGACAGGTTCGTCCTCCTCCCGATCGTTCCTCGGCCATTCACCGGAGCATTTCTTGCTGGGAGATTTGGCCAGCCCGAGGAGCGCACATTTCATGCCCGCCGTGGCTACGGCTGCGAGACCCGAGCCCTCGCCCGCATATGTGTGTGGGACACACAGGGCAGGTCCTCCCAAAGCCAGAGTTGCTTCGTTCGGGAGCAAGCGCCGGCTTGCCGAGGGTCGAGGGGGCCGCCGTGGGCTCAGGGAAGCAGAGCGGGTCTATCGGGAAGCAGCAGCAGCAGCAGCAGCAGCAGCAGCTTCCTCGACGAGCTGGAAGCCCGGAGCTCCAAGTGAGCGATTTGGCGCTCCCGCAGCCTCCTCAGCGCGCCCCGCGAGGTCCTCCACGCGCTCCAAAGGGCCAACGCGAAGGGAAAGGGCCACACGCGCCCTCGCAGACATTCGCCGCGAACAAGCCAACCGCAGCGACCGGCGAAACCCGGGAGCGAAGGGCTTTCCAAACGGCAGGGCGGATCGGGGCGGGGCGTCGGCTGTGGAGCGTCAGCATGCAATCCCTCCCCCGCGACGGACACAAAATAATCCCCGGCCGCTCAGTCGGAGAGAAAGGCGCGAAAGTGAGGCCGGCCGGGCTTTTTGGCGTGTGCTCCCTTTCCATTGCTAATGGGAGAGGTGCTAGGCTCGGGAATGCCGTAGACTTCCTTCAGGCGGCGCTTGTTTGCCCCTTCCCACCCTTCCCAGCCGCAATTTTCGCTCTTGGGCAGTTTTACACAACCATATCTAACCAGCGCGCTTAGCCCGGAGTGTGAAGTTCCTCTCAGTGGTCACTGGCCCGCTGCAAAAACCCGGCCCGCTGAGCCTTGACGACACCGAAAGATCGTCACCAGCTCACAACGAAAGACTGAGGACGATCCCACGTTGCAGCGCCTCCCCTGCCCGCTCACCGGTGGCTAAGGTACATCAGTTTGTAACTCAAGGACTCTTGCAGCTGTGTGCAGTTGCTCTTGTGAAGCATCCTGCTTGTCACTTCCCTTGCCTCCTGGGGTTGGATTCTGGGGGTCGGATACGGGTTTGGGAGGGAAGTTATCTCTGAGACTCCTGGTTGCAATTCTTTCTTGCTTCTCAGCAAAAACCAACAGCCTGGTTTGATTTGGCTCAGAGTGTGGTAAAACCCAGTCTCTGGATTTATTAACCCAAAAGGGCCGATATAGAGCATAGATGATAAAACGTTTCTTTTTCTACTGACTTAACCGTCTGTGCACACACTAAAGGTTCACACAACTTGCTGGACTAAAACTTGGTTGACTGTGCTTCAGTGTGTTGCTGTTAGATGAGTGGCCACTGGGTAATTAAGGTGAGCAATAGGGTCTGAAAAACAATTCTGATCAATAGTTTAACATCATTTATGCTGGTCTGTGACGAATAAAGATTTGACTTGATTAGTTTCAACAGTTTTATCTATAAAGGCGCAATATGTGGTTCGCTGGCCCCCTTCAGAGGAAATTCCATTATTTTTGCCTGGTGGGCATATTTGAAAAATTGGGAACCTGGTGCAGTAGACATGTTTGCAAAATAATTTTATTGGAAAATATTTATCATTATGAAGCACCTATATAATTCCTATTGCCATCACTTTGCTTGTCTTTATCCTGGTTCAAGGCACATTGGAATACTTTGATTAGAAACCAAGAATTTTACTGCAGTGAAGTCACCCAGCTGGTTTAGAATGTCATCTTGTGATCCAAAGGTATTTCTTGAAAGTAGGTGATGCAAGAGGCTGATGTTTTGCATTGGAACAGGCCACCTCCCCACTTAAAAAATACTAAAGAGATATTTATTTTTATTTAAATATCAAGAAGCTTTGTGGGTACCAAAGGCAATCTATGGGCACAGTGACAGACTAGGTGCTATTGTGGAGGCTTCAGCATTAAATGGACGAACCTTCTATGATATCAGCATGAGAGAATATACACAACCAGCTTGCATAGACAGTCTCTCCTTCAACATGTCACCAGAATTACAACATATTTGAAATATTTCATATTTCAAATATGAATAACCATATATTCAAATAACCATACTTAACTAGTTTATTGAATAAATCCCAAATGACTAGGTTTATTCAGTATGCTAAATCATAAGCCAAGTTTTACGAGTACAAATATGTTTTGTTTGATTTTGCTTAGTATGTCGTGAACCAATTCAACGTGTACAGAAGAGAGAAATCAGCTACTGTAGAAAGTAACAGAATTCTACAGTTATGTTTCTTAAAACATAAATGTTTACTAAAGCAAAACTTCTAAAAGTGTGGATTTCAATGAGACAATCTCCATTTCAAAGAAAAGTAAAGGTCATTAACATGTGGCTCAATATTATTCATGAACAGCAGGGTCTGCAGGGGTAAGCGTCAAGGTGGCTGAGGCTGGCAAAAGCAACCTCATGATGCAAGCCAAACCCACTCCCAACATTCATGCATGACCCAATGGACAGAACTTGTGGTACAACATCACCAACACTGATGACAAAGCATGAAAACCCTTAAAATATTGCTATTTGTGCAGTGGTTCTCTAACAAGAACGTGGATTTTTCTTTGATTCCAAAATTCTAAGTGCCAACCTTAATTTGTCTCATTATAAAACCATACATTTACTATCCCCCATATCAAAAAAAAGCAAATTGCTAAAATGTAGAATAATATTGTTGGTGGGGTTTTTTGTAGAACAGTTACTATTCCAGTCCTGGTAATTTAGGTGGTTAGTAGGTGCTGTAATAGTATCAGGTGATTTTATACTCAAACTTGATCAGACTGGAAAAGAAAAGAGCTTTGCTGCTATGGCAACATGCTTGAATTGCTACTTGCATGATATGGTTTGAAGAGTGGGAAATGCTCTTGAGTTGGAGACAGCATAAAAACAAACATCCATTGTGCCAGTGATGCTTTTACTAAGGAAGCAAGATTGAATGCAATTGTAGAATTAATGCAATCCTAAGCATGTTAATTCTGGAATAAGTCCTGTTATGTCACAGACATTCATGGCCTTTCTCCACTGCTGAGTTATCCAGCCTTCCCTTGTGTTGCCAAAGATCTATTTGTTGTCCCCACTGCCAATCTTATCCCACCTCTATTATCTTTACAGATGCCTTCCATCATTCTAAGAAAAGTCAAGTAGATTTTTTACATGTTGAAACCTTTTTTATATGTTGAATCTGTTTTCCAGTAGTTTAACACTAGGGGGGGAGGATACTACTTTAAAACTGGTACAGCTAAGAGAAACTTAAAGATGCCACACTCATGGAGCATCAATGAAATAAAAGAATACTGGGAATTGGGGAGAGGGAGAATGGCATTTTCACAGCATATTTGTGCTGTGGTTTCTATAGATCTAAATAGGAAAAGGCCCTTTGGAGCAGATAAGTGTGTGCTGGTTGTGGGACGATATCTATGGCTCTTCAGATGTTGCTATAAAGCAACATTTTTCAGGCTCAGCAATTTTAAAATATGTGGGTTTCAACTCCTACAACAACTGGCCAGGGAATTTTGGGAGTTGAAGTCGTTAAAGTTGCTGACGCTGAAAAATACAGATATATAACATTCTAATTCCCATTATATCCTACAGAACAAGGATCCTAAGAAAAATATTTGTATTTTGAGGAAGGAAAATATATTTATTATGGTATAAATAATATTTATAGGCCACCTATCTTACCTTAAGGTAACTCTATGCAGCTTACAATAATAAAAAAAAATCAAAATTCTATAAACTATAAACTAAATGTATAAATAAGATAGGACAAAATCAAATAACCCTGTTTCTTGCTAGGGAGTTTTAACCTCAGATATTTGGTGGAGAGGTAGATCTTCTCCCCCAACTGGAATGGCCGTTTCAGGGCTCTGTGTTTATCTGCCTGTTTCTTATAAGTCTGTACTGCTTTAGCTAGCAATTTTTAAATGTTCTCCCAAGTTGCTTTCAGCATTGACATCCAATTGGACTAATGAGGGGGAATCCCTTGGATACTCAGGCATTGGGAAGAAGTTCATACCGCTCACTACTTTGAAGGGGGTTAGTCCCATGCTACTGTGAACAGCATTATTGTTCGGACCTCCACGAAAGGCAGGAAGTCCACCCAATTGGACTGCTGATAATTCACATGGCACCTCAGATACGGCTCTACCATGGTGTTCAGTCTCTCTGCCCCCCACCATTGGTGCTTGGATGAAAAGCCAAGCTATGGCCCTAGAACGACCCAAAAGACCACAGGAACTCCCTCCAGAACTTGGCCATGAACAAGACATTGACAGTTTATATATTATTTTATGTTGTATATAAAGCTGACATAATTTGCGTATAACAGACAGTGAGAAAGTTTTGTTCCTGTCAAGCTTTGCAAACTTTAGTACTACAGTTGAGGTAGGAAAGTAAGTATGAGCTTGATTTGGGAGAAAGGGTTGCCTAGCAACTATAGAAGTATTGCTTGATCTCTATATTATGGCCTTGCCTTTCATCTACGCTAACTTTGAATTCTTTACTGGAACTGGTATACTGATGTTACCTTTTCTGTTACAGGCATTTGAGAGATTTTAATGAAGTCTCATCTTTTAGATTGTTAGCAATGTTGTTTTGGAATGCTCAGTGAAAAAGCCAGGCTTGGAGGGGAGGAAACTAGATTACAACCAAGATAAAATAAATCATATAGAGAACATGAAACTTTGGATTTCACCTATGATAGAATTTGATCAACTGTGCCTTGGAGTATGTCCAGCTGAAACCATTGCAGAACAGCTGTGTGCATCATCAGAAGAGATTACTGGCAAGGAGCCTCTGTAGCAGCTGGCTGGAATGTGTAACCTCTTTTGAGCTTTTTCTTCGGGGAACAGGTAGATTTTTATATTTTTGTTCACATTTGATGTTTCATTCTAGGTTCAAAATCTATAGTTGTTTTTAAGGCATTTTACTTATCAGATCTGATTAGGTATGCTCTTCAAACAACGTTAGAAATAATTAAGCCCAGAATATTGAGAATAGGAATAATTATGTTTTGGGCAGGTAGAATTAAACATTTTTGGAAGGCATAGTCCTTCCGTACTTATTGTATATTGAAAAAGTCTGGGAGGATTTCTGCTTTCAGTATGCTAAGCCTGTTAGCCTCACAGTGCACTTTTTCTGTAATTCCCAACTCAAAAAGGTGAAGAATGTCTCGTGGCTACTTTGATTGTAGTGGATTCTGGGACTCAGAAGAAGCTTCATTCAGCACTAAATCAACAAATACCTTTCAACTGACATATTGTCTCCAGTAAGTATTATTTAAATAAATGTCTCCTGTTTTTATTACTTGGGGAAGGGTGTTCCTAGCCAGACTCACTCACTGCCTGCATTGCCATTTCACAGCAACAGTACTCAAGAACAGAATTTCCTTATTGTAAATTATTCCTTCCCGTTTCACCCATCTTGTTCTCCATGTTTGTGTCCTAGCCTATCAGATGAGATATTTTTGGATAAAGGATTAGCAGTCTTTCAGAAGAATACTAAACTCATGTTCAGAAGTAGCCTGACTGTAGCAGCAAGAGTAGAATACCTCCATTCCTGGGATCCACTTAAGAAGTGGCTAATCCAGTCATTTTAAACACCCACCAAAACACACCCATCCCTGATCCACTATACATGAAGAACAACTAATGGCTGTTCTTCACACAGGTAGATTATATTGACACTGGAGGGGAAATGAATGTGGGAGAATCCATCTTAATTTGTTCCTTTTGAAAACTGGACAGCGTCATTCATTCATCAGGCTGAGTTCTGTGATAGAAAAGGAGAGAAGTATAGATTACGGTGATATGCTTTTCTCCTGGGTCACAGACAATAACTATATTTATATAGATAATAAGTAACAAATCTTAAAGATAATTCCAAAATGAAGTCAGAGACCTTTTCACAAATGAATGCCAGACTTGCAGGTTTAAAATATTATGATCTATACATAACATCCTTTCAGCATGTTAGTAGGAGCAGGAGTAGAAGCAATTAAAGGCTCACATACAAGCAATTTTGCATAAACTAAAACTTATGTGATGTAGAAAATATTATCATATCGTAATTGACACTTGTAAACAGAACATTTTCCGTTATTTTACAAAGTGAGTCACATCATTTTAGAAAGCATGAATGAAATTGAAATCCATTCACAATTACAGATTAACTAAAGCATTTTATCTCAATCTAAGGACCTTCAGATATGGGGAACTGTAAATCCCGGCATTTTCATGTTGTCTAGTGATGATGGGAGTTATGTTCCATATATTCGGAGAACAGGCTGCAACAACGAAGTACATTAAGCTGTTATTTTGTAACTTAATAAGTCACAATTGGCTGGGGTTTTATGCCTAGTCACAAACTCTATATGCATAACACCCCAAGTCAAAATGAGACATCCATTTGTCCCATTTGTCTCCCATCCGTACAGACTGTCTGAGATATAAAGCCTATCTTCCGAGTATACTTTAGTTAATAACTAATTGGCAGAACAAGTGAAATGAACAATTATACAACTGTGAGGTAGTCATTTTCAGACTCCAATGAACTTAATTGTACACATTGAATCTATAAATGGACTCCCAGATTCACAAAGAAATTCCCCTTGAAACTTCTGGAAGGTAAGTTGGCTTTAAGTTTTAAATTCCCTGCAGAACATACATGCACCATCAAATAGTGGATCAAAACTTTTCTTTACAGATTTCATTTTATTCTTTATTTAAAAAGCGAAAACACTTTTTATGTATGAAAATGTAGTTTATAAGAGTGTAAGTAAATATCAAGAACAACAGAAAACAATTTAGCAGTTGTGCTTTTCCCCACTTGCATCTAAACCAATTGTCTGAAAGAGAACAAGGAAATTGCTGTAGCATAGCAACTATGATGTTAGCAAGCATTGAAATAGTATCATTAGCTACAACAGCACTCTTAGTATCTGTATGATTTGAAAGGAAATAAATCCATTTCCCACTAAGGCCGAACTGTAATTAGCAAACATGATTTTTTTTCTTCATAAGAGATAATGTACATAAGAACCACTCCACCATGCCTAATAATGACAACAATGACAGAATTAATGGGATGGGTTCCTTTTTTTAAATGACAAAGCAAAAGTCTGGATTCCAGCTCTTTGTGGTTTAAGAGAAAATGGCTCCAGTAGAAAATGCAAGTCATTGTGCTCCCTCAATGATTTCAGCCAATGCTCCCAGCCATTTTGTTCAGCTTTTATTCTTTCCTTTGTCCATACTTATTTTCTTGTTATTATGTGCGTGATTATTTGTCACTTCCATTCTGTATGGATCAACTACATACAAATTTGTGATTATATGGTATTCAATAATAAGTAAGTAAGTAACTGAGGATAAGTGCAGGAGTAAATAAAAAAAATACATGGCCTTCTTGATCTTGATCTACAACTTCTGGGAAACTGCCAGGATGACCACACAGATAGGATACTGAACACTACAATTCAGAAGTATCTTGAAAGGCATAGATTCCCTAGTTCTGGAATGAAAGAATAACTCTATTAATTTGTAAGTGCTTATTTTATCATGGGAGTGTGTGTGGTGTTTTATGGTTTTAATTGTTAAAGTTGATATTTGGTAGACTGTTCTGAATGTAAATTTGTTTATACATTTGTAAGATTTCTAAGATTTGTAAATTTGTTCTATTAATCTGTTCTATAAGTTTCCTTCTGCAAAAATGCCACTAGGTAAATAATGGCAATTTATTAGGTTTATTTTGTACCTGTTTGCTACCATCCAGGATTAATATGTATTTTAATAATAAGCCTCATAACAAGCTCAGTTTTTCTTCTGTGTACAATGCAGTATGGTTCTACTAATGGTGGCATTTCTATCTATTTTCATCAGATAGAAAAATATGGAGTCAGATTTTTCTTCTTATTCAGTGTTGACCCCAGTATTATGAGGAAACCTGATATCCTTTTCAAGCAAATGTACTGGGCATATGTAAGTAAAGGAGGGTGGAGATCAGGATGCAGTTTTTTGTACAATTTTATGCCAGTTGAACATAAAATTGTTTAGTCTCTATGAGTTCCTACTGCAGTCCTTGGTGTTCTTTTTGTTTTGATGGTGTTTCAAAATAGAACTGAACATTCCCTAAGATTTCAGAGGACTCATCTGGGAATGATGTTAAGAAATCAGACCAGTGGATTCTATTGCTGTGAATCATTCAGAAAATTTGATTTGAAGAAAAGTTGCACGTAAGAGGCGTTGCTTGCTTTGTTTTGCTTTATGAGATGTTTGGAGAATAGGGACCAATTTATGTTCTTAAAAGCGGGAAACATCTTATTAGAACCATCAAGAGATATTTTTGTTATATAATTGAGAGTAGAATCTTAAGCTGCTACTTATTGGAAGAGGTTATAATACCAGTTACTGCATTAAGGTTGTTATATAGGAAGAGATGCAATGGCTGGACTGATCAGCTGGGAAGCTGACAGCCTGGGGTCAAGAGCTGAATACTATGCAATGGGATGAGCTCCTTTCTTTGCCCCAACTTCTGCCTACCTAAAAGATTGAAAACATGCAAATGTGAGTAAATTAATAGGTACCACTTCAGTGGAAAGGGAAGAGCATTATGTGTGCCTTCAGCATATAGCTATGCTGGCCACATGATTGATGGAAAATGTCTTCGGACAATGTTAGCTCCCTCGGCCAAGACGAATATCATGCCCTAGAGCGGTGATGGTGGTGATGGCGAACCTATGGCATGTGTGCTAGAAGTGACATACAGAGCCATTTCTGCTGGCATACAAGCCATCACCTGAAACTGATGCATTGTGCATGCACGTGCGCCCCCCACCAGCCAACTGATTGTTAGGTATCTGCCATGCATACGCGGGGGAGAGACACCATGCAGGAGATACATGCATATGCATAGGGGGCAGGGCATATGGGGAGATCGAGCACGCATGTGCTGAAGGGGATCTCATGTACATGCACAGAGGCATGCAGTGCACGCATGGGGTCACGCATGCATGTGCAGGGGCGGGGGGTATCACGTGCACTTTGCATTTTGGGTGCAGGCAGGCATGCGTGCGCACGCGCGCACACACACTTTCAGCACGCAACGACTATCACTGCCCTAGAGTCAGATATGACCGAACAGGGAAACTTTTAGCTTTTTATAACAACAAGAGCTTAATTGTATTGTCTTTGTATAGAAAAGAAACAAGAAAATCATGCTATGGTTGCAAATACAATAAGAATAAAGGTTAATTAAAACTTTGGTATGATTTACCCTTCATATATGAGACTTTGTAATAGTATTTTTGTGAAAGTATTTTTGAAAATCTGTATTATTTGGAGCTACTGTATTTTTATGGAAATTGAAAGAAGAATAATGAAATAATGGCTTTGTCACTAGGTGAGAGATTTGTCATTCAGTTGCTTAAAGACAAATTTTTGGGCCCAATTACATGATGAATTAAAGATCTGATATTGTGATTTACAAAAATGCTTTTGGAAAGATGTATAGAAAATTATAATGAAATATAATTATTTATTAAAATGTAAATATTACGCACACAGACACATGTATGTGATACCCCCTAATTTTTTTCTTTTCTGTTTAATTGAATAAAAGCATAATAATAAAGGCATTACAATAAAAATGCTAGAAAAGTCTATTTTGTCTTGTTTTTCAAAACAAAAGTACATTTAAAACCAAATGACATATTTAAAATGTTGGTAGGTGGTCATATACTACCATTAATAATAGTAATACTATTCAAGCACTACTATTAGTGATTGGTTGATTATGTGCCATCAAGTTTGGTGTCAATTTTCAGCAACCACACAGATTTTCTCCATCACGTTCTGTCTCTAACTCAGTCCTTCAGGTTAATGGTTCATTCATTGATCATCAGGGTAATTAAGTTCATCCATCATACTGTTGGTCCTCTTCTTTTTCTATTTTCTTCCACCTTTTACTGCCTCAGAGGTTTCTCCAGAGAACTAGGGCTTCACATAATGTATCCAAAGTATGACAATTTGACCCTGATCATTTGTATTTTGAGTGAGAACTCTGAGTTGATTTTTTTTACGATCCACCAATTTGTTTCCTTAGCTGTATATAATATTTAGAAATCTTCTCCAACACCAAAAGCATTAATAGTCTTTCTACCTTGCTTCATTGAAGTCCAACTTTTACTTCCATAGAATGTCACAAGGATATTATGCTTGCATTTATATGATTTTTGTAGGTATAGATGCAATTCACAGCATCTAAATGTCTTTTCCAAGGGCTTCCTGAATTTTCTACCAACTGCTAGTTTGGAGAATATTTCTTGAAAGCTTGTTCCCTTATTAATAGCTAATCCTAAAAGGCTGAATATATTTACTACTTTGATATTTTCATTATACATTTTAAGCTAAGTTGTACCTGTAATCATTGGTTCGGTTGCCTTTAATTTTAGTCTTGTTTTCTCACTGTGCTCTATGAGTTTTCTTACTATGGTAGAACCTGTCAATCCTTTGTATTTTCTGCTTCAGTGTGTACAATTATTAACACCAACCAGATTTGCCAAAAACTATGGCCAAAGTTCATGTTCACTAATTTTTTTTTCAATAGATAGGAAAGAGAAGGGGTAAATGAGCAACAAGATTTTTCAGCAATAGGTTTTAAAATTCAATAGAAGAGTAAGTACTGCTTTAAGTGAATTAGGCTAGAATTGTCCACCTTTTCATTCTTTTTTTAAAAGTTCGGTACATTTTACATGTTTAGGAGTGTGAAATATGAAGTGTGTTGTGGACTGTCAAATAATGGTTACCACAATAAGTATTTTTAGTTTCAAAACAACGTCAGACAAAAGCCAACTGGTGATCTCAGAGATAAGCAACCTGCCAAGATTCAAAATATCAAATTACATATTTGTCCCATACAGTATACGAAAACACAGCTTAATAGAAATCAGACTGAGGATACTTAGAATACCCCATCCACTCTATTTCAAAACAAATGCAATATTATCACTGGTGTCCATTGGTGGGCGAGATGGGTAGTCAAAAAGTCCAGATACCAATCTGTGCAGTTGAAGCCCTGCACTTTTCTACCTATGTATGCATAGACAAAAAAGTGGGGTCATTATATAGTCACAATTGTTATTTAACCTTTGACACACAATTCCCAACCTGTTGCAACTAAATTATTTTTCTTATTTATCAAGTGAAAGCTACCAGTTCAAATGAACTTAAAAAAATGGTTAAAATACAATTCCAGCAATAATCTGCAATTAGAATTAAATTATGCATAAACTAGTTATCAAAAGACAGTGACCTTCTAAAAATGTGTTGCTTCATTTTATATCAAATTAATCTTTATTAAGGCTGAACTAGACAATTGTTGTTTTTCATGCAAAAAGAAAGCTCTAGAATCTAGATCCTTTTTCACTGAGACAACGTTGGGTTGCTGTCAAGAAAAATTATAGTTTTCAGAAAGAAAATGAAAACAAAGCAGAGTAATTTCTTGAGAACATAAGATGATCATCCAAATTTTATGGGTAATCAGTAATAGATGGACTTGCATACAAGGAAATCCTTGCAGAAGTAGTAAACAAGTTTTATGTAGTTGAACAAATGATATTTAATCACTCCTGCAATATCAACAGTTTGGTTTGGTTTGCAAGGCTAATCATTATGATGGTTATTATGTAATTACATGCAATTTTTCAGGATAATTAAAATACATAGATTAATGCAATGTTTCCTTGGAAGCTGCAACCATCTTAGGCAAGTCACATTAAAAAAAAGCCTGATCAGATTTGCCCAGGCAAAGTGGGAACACTGTCAAAACTGTTCAACTTTCTTCCACATTTTGTCTGTTCAGGTCCCTAGTAGGCAATTCTAGTTCAAACTCTGAGAATCTTTCTGATACATAAAAAATAATAATTAAAAGTGGTATATTTATTTATTTTATTATTTTATTTTATTTGTCAATTGCTTACAAGATAATAGGTATTAAGTAAAAACATAGTTATGAATACATGGACACATTTAAGAAAAATAAAAAAAAAATAAAAGAAACAATAGGACAAGGACGGTAGGCACATTGGTACGCTTATGCACGCCCCCTGCAGACCTCTTAAGAAAGGTGTGAGGTCAATAGTAGACAGTCTAAGGTAAAGTTTTTGGGGTTTAGGGAAAAAAAAAACCAGAGTCGGGTAGAGTATTCCAACATTGACCACTCTGTTGCTGAAGTCGTATTTCCTGCAATCCTGCAAGTTTGGTGCGATTAACCTTGAGTTTATATCTATTGTTTGCTCTTATGTTGTTATGGTTGAAGCTGAAGGGTTCATTGACAGGTAGGACATTGCAATGTATGATTTTATATACTAATACTTAAATCGGACCGAAGGCAGCATAGTTCTACGTTTCTAGGTCTAGAATTTTGAATCTGGTGATATAAGGTATTCTGCAATGAGTAGAGGAGGGAGAACTCTTCTTGTGAAATATTTCTGGACTTTCTCACTGTGTTAATATCAGATATGTAATGTAGGTTCCAGACTGATGAGCTGTATTCGAGGTATTGGTCTAGCAAATGTTTTGTATGCTCTAGTTAGTAGTGGATAAATTACCAAGAGAAAACTACGTAGGATTAGGTTAACAACTCTTAATGCCTTTTTGGCTATGTAGTTACAGTGGGCTCTAGCAACTTAGGTCATTGAGAGGAGTATTCCAAGATCCTTGACAGAGTTTGGATCGTCAACAAAGTCTTAACTATTCAGTCTGTATTTTCTGATTATTTTTTTTTGTCAATATGTAGGACAGAGCTACAAATTTGTTGAGATTTGAAGTTATCATTTCTTTGAACCATTCTGATACATAGTCGAGGCTTTTTTGAAGGGTAGCAGTATTGTCTGTGGTGTTGAATAGCTTTACATCATCAGTGAAGAAGAACGCAGTTGCTCTAATATGATCACAGAGGTCATTTAAATGTGGGTAATAAGCGATTTGGTCCTAGAACACTGCCTTGGGGGACACCACCATTGACGGATACAGAATTTGATAAGTGGCTCCCAATTTTGACCATTTGTTGTCTGTAAGATTTTAGTTTTAGGAGTAGTTTGTCGTGTACCACTGATTATTTCTTATCCAACTGTGACATCAGTGAAATTTGTGTAGAGGGATTTGTTTTATTTGTGTTGCCGTTTTAAGGGACTGAAGCAGTGCAACGTTTAAAGCCCATTATGGGTTTACATTTCTGTTCTGCATGTTTCTTGTCCAGGGAACTGTTCTGTCATAATGTATGGAATACTGTTAAGCCATTCTCTAGATGGGCTATAAATGTTTAGGTATAGTAAGACAGATTAACTGATTAATGGTTGTATAGGGACATATAGTCAGGAAACAAAGCAATATAGTTTTCAATAAATATCACATTATTTTTATACTTAGGCATAAGGATGGAAACCTGAACAATTTGGGTTCAGATTTCCAATAATTAGTCTGTTATGTCAGATTTTTTCAATTGAGGATCCCTATTTCTCTTAGGTCATTTGGATATTGCTGGATCACAACTAGGAGTTACTCAGGAATTAAGTCAGCAAAAAGGATAGTAGTCTTTGGTGTGTTTTTTCAGATTTGAAACTTTTTAAAGTCACAATAAGTATTCACAGAATCACTGTTGAGTAATATTGTTAGTGATAATGGATATACATCAGCATTAGTTTAAAATATTTGCAAACCCAAATTATTTCTCATCTCTTTTATTTCTTTTGGTAAGTCCAGGAATTGCTTGGATACCCATATAAATTATACGGCTGAAATTCCCCAGCCTTGATGAGGCATTGTCAGTTAAGGCAATCATTCTTAACTAATAGATCAGTGAAATTAAGAATCATTAACTTAAAATTGACAGTGCTATCCCAATTATTAGAAAGCATACACAGTAAAATGTTATGAAACTTCTTACCTAGCTGCACATTTACACTTTATTGTTTTCTAAATGGAATATGCAAGAAGTACCTTTCTATCTTCAAGATTCCACAGGTCCTGTATTAATTGTAGATTCAGATAAACCAAAAGCTAATTTATTGAACCAACAGGATAGCTTTTTTATTATGTCACTCACAAACATGTCTATTGGCTTCAGATTTCTAAGTCATGAGTACCTGTAGATTGCTATATAAAATTACTTAATGTTTACTCTTTCAAGAAAAAGCTTTCCTAAATTGGTATTTCAGGGAATTAATGTTTTTCAACACATCTCTATCAAGCAATGTAATAGTGTGTGAGCAGAAATACTCACAATACTCACAAATACAAACAATTTAGTTTGTTGTATTTCTCAGTTAAATCATCAGTTATCATTCTTGTCTTCTGCTTATCCTTGTCCCACAGTCAAAATTAATTATATCTCCTTAATATAAGTAGGATTTAAATAGATTCAAGTGGGAGAATCTTAAAATTTTCACAAAGCCTTTCAGAGATAATCCTAATGTTGCAGTTCCCATAGACAGATGCATTTTATGTTGGAGTTGCCATTCAAAGGATGAATTGTCTGTATAGATGTTCAAGAAACAGGATTTTTGAAAGAGTGATTATTTTGTTTCCTATTTGTCCCAGAAATGAATCCAGAAATACCAAAAACACTTTTGCTAGGCATCCTACAATTGTTTCCTACAATGCTTTTTTGCCACTCTTCTCAAAGATCTGCATTGCCAGTACTTGAGGCTCTAGGGAAGTTCATACAACGGTAGAACATTTGAAAACAAGTTTGGAAATAAATGTTTTATTGTTGCTTTCTGTCCATGGGAAATTATGTAACATCATAGAGATCCAGCCAGCAAATTAACCAGCCTATAGTATAGTCCATCCATTATGAATTTTACATACTAAAATAACAGAAAAACAGAGTTGGAAAAGACTTGGAGATCTTCCAGTCTAACCCCTGTTCAAGCTAGAAACCCGATACCATTTCAGACAAATGGTAGTCCAACCTCTTCTTAATTTCCAGTGTTGGAGCACCCACATTTTCTTGAGGTAAACAGTTCCACTGATTAATTTTTGTAACTCAAGATATTTCTACTTAGTTCTAGGTTGGTTCTCCCCTTGATCAATTTGCATACATTGCTTCTTGTCCTGCCTTCAGGTGCTTTGGAAAATAGGATGACCTCCTCTTCTTTGTGGCAGCCCTTAGATATTGGAATACTGCTATATCTGGCCTGGTCTTTTTCATTAAAGTAGACATACCCAGTTCCATGCAACTGTTCTTTGTATGTTTTATTCCTCAGTCCCGAATCATCTTTGTTGCTCTTTAATCTGAACTCTTTCCAGAGTCTTAACATCTTTTATATCATGGTGATCAAAACTGATGCAATATTGCAAGTATAGTCTTACCAAAGTATTATAAAATATAATTATATTTTATATAATTATATTATATTATAAATATAATAATTATAACACTTTGCGTGATCTTGTTTCTATACTTTTGTTAATACAGCTTAGGACTGTGTTGGCTTTTTTGGTAATTGCAGCACATTGCTGGTTCACATGGTATTTTAGTGATTGTCCACTGGGACTCCAAGATGCCTCTCGCAGTCACTACCATTGAGCCAGGTACCATCTATTCTATCTCTATGCATTTGGTTTATCTTGCCTAAAAAGGGAACTTTACTTCTATCACCATTGAATTTCATTTTGTTAGATAGGGTCCAATATTCAAGTCTGTCAAGATCGTTCTGCATCTTGAGCCTATCTTCTGGAATATTAGCTATTCCTACCAGCTTGGTATCATCTGTAAATTTGATGAATTCTCCTTCTATAACCTTGTCTAAATAATACTAAACATAGTATATAAATAAAAATAAATATTTAAAAGAATCAGAGGTAAAAATTTAAAACAATGAAGTGATAGTTCAGATATTATTGGGGAAAGGCAGTTCCCTCAAGTACCCATATCCTGAACCACATAGAGCTTTATAGCTAAAAACCAGCACCTTAATCTGCATTTAGAAACCTATTGAAAGCTAGTGTAGTTTCCGCAGGACAGTGCACACAACTTCCACTGTGTTCTGAACTAGTTGAAGTTTCCACTTGGTCTTCAGGACAGCCCTATGTAGAGTGGACTACTCTTTCATTTTTAATAATTTTATTAAGAGATTATAAGTGTATGAGTGACCTTTTTCAGTGCATCTTGTTTCAGCTGGCGGCACTTAGGACACTGGTTTAAGTAATGGTCCCATTTGATATTTTGACGAGGAATCTACTCTATCATAAGCCACAAATGATAGTATTGGAATCAGCCCCGGAATCAACTATCACTCCACCTTGTTTGGGTTGTGTCAATTTGTTTTCCTCATTGAAACCCAGTCCGCCACTAGACACTTGGTCATTTCTATTCTCTCAGTAGGCCAACTGAGTATCATTTGTGTGTTGATGTTTCACGCTCAACCAAGAAGAATCTCTCCAGTAATTTTATGTGGATCTTAAATAGGGATTAAATAGGGAAATTAAATAGGAAAAAAAAAGACTGAACTGAGATACTCATAACCAAATGAAGATGGATATAACTTATCACCTCTGATAACCATTTTATGACACCCATTTATTGTGTTTCCCATTTTCTTTTTTCCAAACCAAGCTTAGGACATGACCTCAAACCCCTCTTTGTCAGCCTCCCCTGAACCTGCTCCCAGAATCACCACAGAGCCCCAGCTCTTCAGCAGTATTCTCCAGAACAATAAAGACTTCATTTTTATCACTTTAAAAAAAAATTGAGGCCAAAGGCTCAAAAGACCATGAGTACAATACCTTTTCTCAACTCTTCTAAGCCATCAAGGATACAAGTAGTCCTTAAATTATAATGAAACTGGGCTGGAACTTCCATTGCTAAGTGTTGCCTGTATAAAATTCAACGTCACATGCCCACATCATTTAGCGACAGCAATCTTGGCAGTTCCTATTGCTATTTCAACCTCAGGATTGTACACATTGTTAAGTGGGAAGAGACAGGCATCCCAGGCAGAGAGTAAAGGGGATTGCATGGATACCCTACTACACTACAGAGAATGATCTACACCTCTACTCTGTGTTGTAGGGGGTAGGATATCACAGGCAGGTACTAAAGAGTGCAAGCAGGTTGGCGGAACCTGTAAGTGGCTTGGTGAGGACTGCAAGCCAGGTTGGCAGAGATTGATGGCAGGTGTTATACAGCATGGAGTTAGTTAGGAGAAAAAGTAGCAGAAGCAACTTACCAGAGCAATTTGCAACTTACCCTACTGGATTTTCCATTGACTTTGCTTGTGGGAAGCCAACAGGAAAGGTTGCAAATGGCAATCTTGATCATGGAACACTGCAACTATTGTGTGAGCTGATTGCCAAGCATCCAAATCATATGACCTCAGGGGTGTTGCAATGGCTGGAACTTTGAGGACTGGTTGCAAGTACTACTTGTTCAGCACTAACATGACTTTGAACAGTTGCTGAAAAAATGGTCATAATCCAAAGGCTGCCTGGAGTCAACAGTATTAAAAGCAGCTGAAAAAACATCTAGGGGGATGATCATACCACTTCCATCCAAGCCCCTGCATAGGTCAACAATGAATTAATGTAGTTTCTGTCCCATGCTCAGGTTTGAATCCAGACTGTCAAGGTTCTAAATAATTTCTGGCATTTTCCCATCTCTCAGAGACACATTGGCTTTAGCCCAGATTGGATTTGCAGTCCCTGTCAGTTTAATTAGCCAGCTAGGATTAGGGGTCCAATCTATAAGTGGCAGAACTAAGTAAGTTTACACAGAACTCAGTACTTAACTTGAGTCTACAATACTTGAGGTTTGAAAGCCTCCCAAGTAACATAATACATCACCTCTACCATGGCAATAGATTCAGCCAGATATTAATTCAGAGTAAATATTTTAGCCACAAAAGGCTTATATTAAATTAAATTAGCCTAAATACATTAAGGCCAAGGAAACTTATTTATATTTTAAATATTAACTTTTTAAAATATAAAATGCTATCCATTTAATTATGTCCAATTCTGTGGACTAGCTCTCTCCATATTCTTCATGCTGTATGGTTTCTTTCAGTTGTTTAAGGTTCTAGCTCATTGACTTTGATGATATCTAGCCAACATGTTTTTTGGTAGCCTTGTTCCCTTGTACCACCAACCATTCTGAGCATAACTGCCTTTTCCAGTGAGTTTGAATATATGGCATGACTGAAATAAGACAAAATTTAATGATTTTGCCTCCCAGCAATATGCATGGGTTTATACACTCCAGTACTTGTCATCTTTGTGGACCAAGGAATGAGCTCTCTCTAATACCACAACTCAAATAGATTTTTCTCCCATCTGTCTTGTTCATGGCCCGACTTTCACAACTCTAGGTAGCTATAAGTAACACAATACAGATAGTCCTTTATTTACAACCAGAATTGAACCCAAAATTTATGTTGCTGTGAGAAATTTTTGAGTTTTGTCCCATTTTATGATTTTTCTTTCCAGTTAAGTGAATGGCTGCACCTGTTAAATTAGTAACACGGTTGTTAATAAATCTAATTTTTCCATTGACTTTGCTTATCAGGTCACAAGGGTCGCTGCAATCATCCTAAATGAGTCAGTTGACTCACATGACCATGGGGATACTGTAATGATCATAAATGTGAAAAACAGCATAACTCACTTTTTCAGTGTTGTAACTTTGAAGTCACTAAACTGTTGTAAGTTGAGGACTATCGTGTAGACCATAGGTGTCAAACTCACTGTGTCACATTGCCGTCACATGACGTATCGTGATGTTTTTTTCCCCTTCGCAGAGCTGGGGTGGGCATGGCCTGTGCATGATGTATCCAGCCCATGGGCCCCAGTTTGACATCCCTGGTGTAGACTAACCTACATTTGGTTGCCAAACCAATGTCTTTTCTGTACTCAATACATTTAAAATATGTATATATTTAATATTTTCTGGAGTGTTAGGTTTATTTTTATCATATATAACAAAGATGTCTTTATCTGGCTGGCCTCTTTCAAAAAGGAATTGTTCTCTTTTATTTTTTAAAACTTCTGATTTTGATAGGAAATGATCATTGGCCATATTTTCCCTGAAAGGAAAAGGCTGAATGGAAATTAATACTGGAGGAGAGGAACGGAGAGAATGAAAACTTAGCAGCCTTTATCAGAAGACAGGTACACCAGAGCTTGATAGCCAGGCATCAGTTTTATTGGACAGTATGAAACACAGGGCTGAGTGCTGGTTCAGCTAAATCTAAATTAGAGCTGAGTGTCAAAATAAACTCATATACTCCCTCCCCTGGCACCGCTGTGGAAGAACTCTGAATTTTTTGTATTCAGTGTGGATATGTCAAAATTTGTTTTACTGTCTGAAATGAAGCAAACCATTGTCTTAGCAATTAATAGGTAAGCTAAAAAACTGAACTTGAAACATAACTTTTAAATTGTTATTAAAATTAATCAGTTTAGGATTCAAATGAGACAAAATGCAACTAATATATAACAAAATTAGGATATGCCTTGAATATTTGTAATATTAATCTTAATTCTCTAAACACTAATATGAAAATAGCCTTAATTGTATTCCATATCTACCACATCTAAGGAGTTACCCAAAGGGCAAGGTTCTGAACTAGTCCTCAGTTTTTATACAGATTCATATTTAGGAAACTGATTTATTAGAATTATTAAAATGTATATACAGTTTCAGGCAGAATAGTTTTTATAACATGTCACCAAAGATATATACTCAGAAAAATATTTGAATATTTAAATGTACTCAAGAGAAACAACAAGGACATAAATTATTATTTTCATGTTTAACTTGAATAGTAGTTGTGCATATTATTTAACTTCACAATATGTTAAAATTAAATCAATATTAAATTCTGTAGGACAAAATTGAAAGACAAAAAGGACAAGTATAAAAAGTGGAAAGAGGGGCAAATAACTAAGGCAGAATACCAGCAAATAGCCCAAGCTGTAAAGATGAAAATGAGAAAGCTTCAAGGCTCACAATTAAACAAAAGGCTTCAACAAAAGTAAAAAAAAAGCTTCGTCCAAACACGTTAAAAATAAGAAAAAAGTCAAGGAACAATGGTTCCCGGCTTGGAGAAAATGGCAACGGTACAAGCAACAAGGCGAGAAAGCAGAACTACTTAACCTCATTTTTTACACTGTCTTACACAAAATGAAAAAAAAACACCCAACTATCAAAAACAGCATATAAAAAAAAGGTTAGAAACACAAGTTAAATAGGGAAGAAAAAATGGGACAGTGAACACCTGTCTACCCTAAAATGACTTCATCAATCACCAGGATCGATGGATTACGCCCCAAATTACTGAAGGAATGCAGATGAATCTCATTAACCACAAACTTACCTTTCCAAAGATCATGGGCAGTTGGGGAGGAACCCAGAGACTGGAAAAGAGCTGATATGGTCCCATCTTTAAAAAGAAAAAATAAATAGAACCAAAAAACTACAAGTCTATCAGCCTGACACTCAATACCAGGGAAATTCTGAAAAGTAATCAAGCAAACGATCAAGCGACACTAATATATACAAAGTATTAACCAAAAACCCACATAATCTGTTAAAAAACAGGATCAATGCCGACTAATCTTATTGCATTCTTTGACAAAGTGACAAAATTAGTTGACCAGAGGAATGCTGTCGATATAATTTAGTTGGACTTTAAGTAAGGCATTTGATAAAGCAGACCATAACCTACTACTAGATAAAGTAGAAAATGTGGGTTAGAAAGCATCACTACCAGATGGATTCATAACTGGCTGACCAACTGCACTCAGCGTGTAGTCCTCAATGGAACTGCATCTACATGGATGGAAGTATGCAGTGGAGTACCCCAAGGCTCTGTTTTAGGCCTAGTACTCTTCAACATCTTCATCAATAACTTGGACAAGGAGATGGATGGGGAACTCATCAAATCTGCAGATGACACCAAGCTGGCAGGAATAGCCAACACTCCAGAAGATAAGCTTAAGATACAGAAGGATCTTGACAGACTTGAACATTGAGTGCACAGAAGAGCAACAAAGATGATTAGGGGACTGGAAGCTACAGCATATAAAAAACGGTTGCTGGAACTGGGTTTGTCTAATCTGATGAAAGGAAGGACTGAGGTGACATGATAGCAGTGTTACAATATCTCAGGGGCTGCCATAAAGAAGAGGGAGTCAAGCTATTTTCCAAAGCACCTGAGGGCAGGACAAGAAGTAATGGGTGGAAACTAATCAAGGAAAGAAGCAACTTGGAACTAACCAGAAATTTCCTGACGGTTAGAACAATTAATCAGTGGAACAACTTGCCTTCAGAAGTTGTGAATACTCCAACATGGAAGTTTTGAAAAAGATGTGAGATAATTATTTATCTGAAGTGGTGTAGGGTTTCCTGCCTAGACAGGGAATTGGACTAGAAGACCTCCAATGTCCCTTCCAACTCTGTTATTCTATTCTATTCCTATTTCTATTCTATTTTAAAATGACAGCAATGGAAGGAGAACTTTCTAAAGCACTGAAAAGGGCTTACTTAAGATCTTTTACATGTCAGAGGTGACATTAGCTGAATGAATTCCTAGCAAAAGGAATGTCTGGGTGATTTCTCTATTTATAGTTCAGTCACTATGCTATAACAAGGAAAATATTCTAAATACAATATTTAGTATTCATTTATTTGATCGGTTTTGATGTAAAAATTATTTTAGCTCAGAATTTGGTAACTAGTGTAAGTTTTGAATATTCTAATGACATTATCAAAACACAATTGAAGTTCAAACTTTTTACACTGTTGATTCTTTTAGATATTATAAAACCTTCAGACAAATCTTAAAGGCATGTTAATTTGAAGCACTTCAAAACATCCTGCATTGAACAATAGAAATATTCTTTTCAACGTCCAATCAAAAGTGCAAGAAATAAAATGATTGATTTCTTATACACTATATTTTCACTTTATTACCCTGATAGTGTTAACATTGGACATTCAACAGACATCTATATTTCATTAGCTTTTTGGTATGATGTTATAAGGTGGAATCAAGAAATTTTCTTTGGTTCACTTAGGTCAGGTCTGTCAAACTCCCAGCCTGTTGGGTGGATGTGTCACATGGTAGCCACACTCATGCCCAGTTTAGCAAAAGGGAAAAAAGTTCTGATACGTCACATGCTGCTGTGACTTGAGTTTGATACCCCTGACCTTAGCTATAGGTTAACTGTTCTACACACATGTGCTTCAGTACTATTTTATGTCAACTTTTGAAATTAGTTCACATTCCTCACTTGATTTAGTCTCTGATTAAGGTTTTTAGCATTAGTTTTTCGACTGCACACTGTGACATGAACCTTTTATACATCTAATGTATATATCCAATAATTTATATATCCTACAATAGAGATCCATTAACAGCAATAGCATTTAGACTTATATACTGCTTTACAGCCCTCTCTAAGTAATTTAGAGTCAGCATTTTGGGTCCTCATTTTACCTACCTCAGAAGGATGGAAGGCTGAGTCAACCTGGAGCCTGGTGAGATTTGAACTGCCAAATTGCAGGCAGACGACAGCAGAAGTAGCCTGTAGTACTGCATTCTAACCACTGTGCATCCATCTAGTGAGGTCAGGAAGAGTAGGTAGGTTCCATAAATCAAACATTGTATCTTCCTAATGACAACCTTCTAATCCTTTGAAATGACATCCTCAGAAGGGTCTATACTACTTCCTCTTAGTGACTTTATGTAAACTGTTGAAAACTTGATTGCTTTCCCAGACCATGGACAGAGTCTGTATAATATGGTAAGCTACATTCTTGTTTGACTGTATATTGTTTTCTTGTAATTATAGGCTTCCCAAAGTTACTGAAGATTTATGGACTCTCAAAAATTAATTTAAATACTGGTAGTAAATTTATTATGTTAGAAATATGCATGGTAATATTTTGTAATGGAAGCTACTGGATTCTACCAGACTCTCAATTCTACAAAAATATTCCACAACATGCACTTTTACAGCATTTTATATTATTCTGTTTCTACCCATTCATTACTCAGCTAAATCTTTCCCAACAGTATTTTGATTTCAAAATATTTTTAATAAAAGTTTTTATTTTAAATAAAGATACACAACAAATAATCTTTTCTTTACAAATCACCATGTTCTTTTTCTTTCATTTGCTTGGTGTAGATGGTGGAACCCATTCTTGTATCTTCTTACGTGTTGTAGAGTATGGTACATATTGTTTAGGAGTACCACTTTCGTTCATTTTATGATTTTGGAAAATGAATGTACGACTCACTGGTGGATGTGTAGTTGGGGGCTCTTCTGTCATACAGTGAATCCAACGATGCCTTGTAAAGAAAAATACAATAAAAAAAGATTTCTTAAGGACATATATTTGCACACAAAGATTCATATCAAATAATGTTTTATGAGAAACAATTATATACTACCTAAAACATCAAAAATAGTTACATTTAAAAAATTATGCAGACTTATCAGTTAAATTTTATATTTAATAAAGTTGAAGTCATGGAAATTAAAAAAATTGTCAAAAACAGAGCAATTTCTCATCACTCAATAACTTGACAAAGCTAAAGGCCCTGTCACACTGCCCAACAGATGCAAAACGTTTGTAAAAAGGACACAGTGGATGAGAAAAATGTTCCATC
>BHFT01034758.1:0-23840 GCA_004320025.1 Laticauda laticaudata | reverse complement strand
TTCCGTTGTTGTCCGCTCTGTTTATGCAAATTTGGGGCACTTTTGAGAGCGGATAACAACGGATGGAAAAGTTGCTCGTCCGCTGTGTCCTTTTTACATACGTTTTGCATCCCTCAGCCGATGTGACCTAGCCTTTACATAGCAGCCAGTACAGAGTTATGAGCTTACCAAAGAAGAACAGGAGCCCAATATAATAAATGCACAAAATAAAGGAAAAACTGGCTCTCCAAGCAGAATGAAGCTAAGATCCAAATGATTCCTAATAATGAAAAAGTGTAACTAAAGAATTTGACCTTTGTCTCTTAAAATCTATTTTTTAAATTCAGTCTAATGATAGCCTCTTTCCTCTAGCTTCTCTGAGCTCAGATATTATCCTTGATCATCATGACTGTTTGCCTTCAAGGTAGGCAGGCTGGTCTCTCTCTCTCTCTCTCTCTTTCTCCCCCTCCCTCCGTCCCTCCCTCCCTCTCTTTCTCCCTCTCTCTCTGTCTCTGCTAGCTAACTAGCTATCATCTTTGATCTATCTATTTAAGATCAAACAAAACTCAGCAAAAAAAATTTAAAACAAAAAGGCATGGATATTTCTGTAGGATTACCACATCTACAATTTATATTAGAATGCAAAATAAGTCTGATTGACTATTACTAAGGGTTTACTTTTAGCAGTATGGTTCTCAGTCAATTATACCACATCTAGAACTATAAGGAAATGGTAGTTGCAGAGTTACTCTGGGACCCTTTATTCTTGTCTTCACGAAAATTGTGAAAGGAGCAATGTATCTAATTCATGCACCTGAATTAAGACAATGGGAGCACTGATTTGCATCATATTTTTGAGAATATATCTGTACTTAATACTACAGAGACTGACCAATAATTCATAGACTAATCTTGTTAACATCAACTAAAAGTGGCTCTCCCGATTTAAGCCACTTCCCTATGTATTTTATCTCAAAACATGTATTGTGACATCACAATAAAATGCTGATTTGTGCTGGGATGTTCATGATTTTATTGGAATGTTTATGATTTGTGTTGGGATGCATGCCCATTATTTCCACCTTCCTTGGAATACCTTCTCTTCCTAGAAGCCTGCATATTTTCCAGTTCCAATTGCCAACATTTCAGGGTTTGGAATTGTGATACCATGCATGGAAAGCATGTGATCTATTACTGAACTGTGCCTTTTCATAGGAAAGCTTGTTCAGGGTTACTACATCTAGGAAACATGTATGAAAATATAACCAGTGAACACTATGATAGTATTGTTTAATCATTCCTATCCAGTTTTATTCTTTATGGAAGCTTAGTTCTTCAGGGAGTTTGGAACTACCAGATAGTCTTTATTTACAGCATCACATTACATGTTCTCATCTATGCATGTTTATTTCAGTGCTTGGTTTTGTTCTTTGGTTGTTAAATATCCATTATGCCCCATAATCCCAGCAAAAACAGGCTTCTTTAGAGGTGTAGCAGAAAAACAACACTTTTGCCAAACAATAAGTGGATTCATGGGGGGGGGGGGATCATTAAAATACTGTAAATTACCTCATTTTCACCTCCTTTGGTTGAAACAGTCTGTCTCCAATTCACCTGAAGGCAGCTCAAATCTGATTTACAATTGAGTTTCCCAGAGATCAAATAAAAGCCAAATGGGGAATGATGGAAATTTCTCAAGGGAGAAACCAAACTTAGGTAATCAGTTTTCACACTTCCCTTACCAGCAAGATTGGTAGACCTCATGCTTACTGACAATTGGTGAAATGGTTGAAAGGCTCAACAACAGTGTTTCTGTTCTAATATTTTTAAAAAATAAAATAAGCATAAAATCACATCTTTCCTTTTGCATGACTTCATTTTGTAAAGACATTCGCCAAATGTACTGCAGCAGATCTGAGCATTTTTATAATCTTTCTTACACTTGCCCAGAATAGAACAGAGGACACAGATTCCCTTGAAGGGAAATACTGATTGTGTCAACTAGGCTTTCTGAATATTTACTTACTCATACTTGAGTTTATCCATTGAACATTAGTATAGCAATAGCAGTTGGACTTATATACCACTTCACAGTGCATTACAGCTCTCTTCAAGTGGTTTACCAAGTCATCATATTGCTCCCAACAATCTGGGTCTTCATTTTACCAACCTTGGAAGGATGGAAGGCTGAGTCAATCTTGAACCAGTAGAAATCAAACTGCTGGCAGTCAGCAGAATTAGCCTGCATTCTAACCACTCTTATGCTCTTATATTACTTGCTATCATCACTTGGTGTCCCATTTCAATCGACACTGTGAGTGGAATCAGTAGAAAATCACTTTTAGATTGGGACTTTTTTTCCAATTAAGATTCAATCCAGAACAAATTCTAAAGGCAATTTGAAATTCAAAACTTGCATATGGGTTCTTCATTTTGTATCAACCCTAACTTTAACCTTTGCAAGACATGAAATTACTGAACCGCCTGACAGAATAGGCCAGACAGCCCAACTATTTTATTGTATGGAGAGTTCAGCTATGAGCCATTCAGAATGTCAAAGTAGCAACAGAACAAACATCATTTGTTTATTTTTTAAGGAATCATAACTGCCTATATATCTAAGGAACATATATGTCCACTATTCACTGCTAGGTTTTTGAATCAAGGGCCATGCCTAACCCTTGTATGGCCAATCTGAGGCATGTTCTATGAAACAGATAGAGGTGGGGTAAAGAAACAAGTGGGCCAGAGCAAAAACCTCAAAATCATCTCAAAGTGTTTTGAGTTTAATCCACTGTAATAGGTAACTACTAATTTTACATATTTCTTAGAGGAAGAAAATTATAATGGGGTGGGAATTTTGGAGGAATCTCTGAGGCAACACCCAAGGCTAGTTCAGGAGCTTAATCATGTCTATCATTGCTTTTGTATGGATATTAGATAGCTAAGATCAGGTCATGTTATTTTTTAAGCATGGCTCTTTTCTTCCCCCATTATCAACTTTTAAAAATTAAACAGATTTCTAAAATATCATAGTGTAGCTATCCTCTGCTCCAATTATCTGCTTCTTAGATCCCTATTTCTCAGAATCTCTGTTTTGGCTCCAGGCTTGTTGTTCTCAAGCCACATTCCCCACTAAAAGGAATCATATGTATAAAGTAAATATTTAACCTCATATACAGGTTCCATGACACAAGAAATAACAGGCGACAGATATTTATAATACACTTAACAGTTTTTCCAAGTCAGTTTTATGAGAGTCAAGATTCAGTGCAAATTATTAAATAAATACATCATGTTTTTTGAGTATTTGGGGATAATCTAATTAGCAGCTGTTGGTTTAGCAAGTAGTCAGCTGATTCATTACTATTGAGCAGAGATGAACTAATTATTTGTTAAGCTTATCCTTATCTTTTTCTCCTGGTTTCTGTCTCATTGTATACTTCTATGTCACTCAGAGCTGGTCTTCAGTTGAGCCATCTGTATCCTTAACTAAATTAGTGACCTTCAGACATTTTGTACTTCAACTCTTATAATCTTTAACAGCTGCATCCTACGTTTTATAACCACATTCAGCTAGTTTGTTGGACCCGAGATGCATCAGAAAATGAATCTATAAAAGGGTTGTAGTTTTTTTTTAATGTAGTGTAAGTCATCTATGAATGTAACTATGGGTCTATTTCTCTATTCCAGGCTCTCTCTCCCCGTAAATAAAATGTCTCAATGTTTAAGCAATATTGGTTCTGGTAGTCCTTGACTTATGGCCATAAATGAGCTTGGCAATGATGGTAAGCATTTGTGATGATTGCAAAGCAGGTCACCGCATTACTGGACCAAACTTTAGGACCTTTTTTGGAGCCATTGGTAAACATTGTGATTTTTGAATTGTACCCATTATTTGCTATGGGCTGGTTATTGCTGGAAACCAGAAGTAAACACCGATTTCCAACAAAAACATTATATACTGTAGTCATGTAACTGTGAAGCTCTGCAAGTGGCTATAAATGTGGTTCATTGCCAAGCGCCCAAAATGTGGTCATGTGACTGAAGGGAAAGGCAATGTTGGAATTTTGAAATCAGATTGCAAATTCTTTTTTTGCGTGGGAAGTCCATCGTAATCTCAATCTGTTGCTAAGTCAAGGACTCCTGTGCTTTCTTCTACCATCTGTATCTCTGGATAAGTAATAGCCTTTGGCTGATCATGCCTAGAGTAAGAAATTAAGTATGGTTGGGCCTAGTTAATCCTTGAATGGGGTACTGCAAACTAGACTGACAAGTGAAAAAAGGATCACGGAACAAGGCAATTGTAAGGCATACTATTGCCGAGAAAGAGCTCTTGCTGTATTTCTATTTTCTTTACTTCCTGATGAAGGATGAAGAGAAAAAGGGAAATCAAGTTGTAGTTTCAGCTCTTTTTAATAAACTACACAGTATACATAATGTTTACCTCAAAGCTCTGGAGAAAAAGGAAGATTATAAATGTTTTTAAGTATAAGTAATTTATTATGCAAAGCATTAAAAGCTTTGCATTAAACAGGGAGATGACAGAAGGCTATATATAGTGTGAAGGAATGCTATATATGGAGATATTATGAAGATAGGAGCTGAGAAGCACTTTGAACCATCTGAAATTTACAATAATTATCATTAATACAGAATTTGGAGTTTCCAGAGAGTTCTAAAATCTGCCCAACTGAAGTGGATTCTGTCAAAGAATAGTTCTGTAAGCTGCATTTCCCTAACACAGATTCAAGCAATATTTTCTGCTGAAAGCATTAGCTGTGACCGTAGGGGGTGAATCATGCCAGTTCCTGCCTCTGTCCTCTCCCCACCACCCCCTGGAGAAAATAAAACAACTTGTTACTGCAATGGATACAACAAAGGGCCAAGGCAGCCCCCTCTGACGCCCAAGGAATTTGTGATAACTTTCATAATTAGCTCCCATAATAAAGCAATTAATGGTTTCTCAGTCAATTCCCTCTGTAGTTAGCAGGAGAAGTTTTGTCAGAACTGTTTACCTACTGCTGAGACACAGAGCCTTGCAAAGCCCTGGGAACCAGGAGACACCAGAGCCTGAAACACTGCAAGACTTCCAAGCCCTCAATTAGCTGGCAATTCAGAAGGAAAACAATTCTCCACTTTCTCATTAAAAGATGAGCTTAAAAATCCATCCAGAATGATTCTACCCCTGCTTGGTGAAAAGAAGAAGTTGCTTTTCTTCCAAAGCACCCCCTGGGTTTGGTTCAAACCAGGCTGAGAGCTCCTTTGGCTGGCTAAATTGCAAGCAAGGGGGATAATGGGAGATTGATTAGGGTTAATAGACTTATTTTTACTGGTCATGCTGCACAGCAGTCTGGATTGTGGTGCTCCAAAACATATTATCACAAGCCATAAATCAAGGCCCTTAGAGGGGATTCAGACCTTTCTCTTTCTCTCTCTCTCTTTCTCTATCTGAATGGCTAGTTAACAATTCACGTTTGTCTCCAAACTGCTACTCCCAAATGCCTCTTGGCTGGTGTCCTTTTTCTAAAGGCTCTATTCACAGGGAACGTTGTAAATCTTGGAAGAGCACTGACTTCTCTGTCCTTGCAAATATAGTAGTATGAATAGTTGGGCCAGTTAATCAGCAGGCCAAGTTGCCATTTTGTACAATAAAGCCTGCCCCTTATTATTATTTTTTAAAAAAATAGGGATTTAAAAATAATTGCATCCTCACTACAGGGTGCTTCGGGTGATAGCTATGATTCTTCCCCTTCTCTTCTAACCTTACAACAGCTCTGAAGAGGGAATGAGGCCGAGGGGTGGAGACTGGTTTAAATGAGCTAAAAGGCAGTGAGCTTTGTAGCACAGTGGGAAGTTGCAGGAGAGAATAATTCTTTTGCTTCTTGAGAAATCCAAAAAATAATTTAAAACATGACAGATCGGCTGCCTTCCTTATGTCTGTGTGGCTAATTCTGTCTTCCTGCTTGCTATTAATGCACCCATGACTAAATGTACTAAAAGATAAGGCAGGCTGGCTTCTCATTTAAAACAGGCTAGCAGAACTTGTCTGCACACAGGAGAGCCATTCGGAATCACTGTTTATGGCTGATCTTGTGGGAGATACCTATTTTCACACAGTTCCTTATCAGTTCCTTTACCTCTGAACTTTTCTTCAAATGGACCAATGAATTAATATAATCAACAAAGTCCTCACCCTCATAAGGAAGGGATACTCTGAAAATTTATATCACTACTCCTCTTCCCAAGATGACCATCAAGGTCTAATGGGAAGATTTACAGACAAAAACCTTATGCTTACAGTAGGCCCGCAGATTTCAGAGATCTCAGATTTAAAAAAAAAAAAAGGGGGGGGGGCAATGTTTTTGGTGGCAATCCCTTCAGGAAAGATGAGAAAAAGAAGCCTCAATTTGAGATTAAAGATCAGAGAGTTAATGAAAGACTGCAAGAAGGCTCAAAGCACTTCAATCACTGTCCTTCATTCATATATTCAATAAACAAATATCTCTTAAGAATCCACTGTTAGTACTTAAGTAAATTCCACATGAAAGCACACTTCTCATAAAACATTTCAACTTTTATCTCAGGCTAATATATTAGGACTCATTTCATTTGCATTTTAATGACAAGGCTATACTTTTCGGATAAATGACTGCACTTTATCAAAGTATGACTTCATTTGGGCTGTAATGGTTCTTGGCCATATGGGAAACATATCAATACTGAGAAACTGCATACCACGGCTCACATGGCTAAAATTACCAAGTTCCACATTTCACTTTGCAGAGCTGCTTTTAAAAAGAAGTTGGAGGAAAAGCACTGAATCCTACAAAAACATAATTTACATTTCTCTCAAAATCAGGACAAAATTGATTTGGTAATTTTGATTCTTCTTCATCCATAATGATATTCCCATATCAGGTTTTGTAAAATAGCAAGTTTTTAATAATGTAACATTCGGTAACATTTTGTGCTAGGTGAGCATTTAAACTAACAGTGAGCTGGCCTGGTAACTAGTGGTAAAACCTTGTAAATTTGGAAATGTCAGTGTTAGTTTGAATTGTAGTTCTATTTCTGTTAACAATAAAGAAACTGCCATTTCAGAATAAGCCTCATACTGTATTGTTTTTCCCTGGTCCACCGCCCCCCCCCTTTATTTTTGACTCCTTACAGAAAAAAGTTTCAGTTTCCATGTGATGGATGCTTTTGGTAATGGTTATCCTCATGACAAATTTCATATTGGCCCTTTTCTAGATTTTCTTTGAAAATCTCATACTACATGGCATTAAACAGTAGCTCATTGAAGTGCTCTCTTCCTTGAGATATTGCAGATAACATCTCTGGAAAAGAAGAACATTTGCTATAAAATCCGCAAACGTTTGGATTTTCTTATATTAGAAAGTTTTTGCATTAAAAATGAGGCAATTCAAACTTACACTCATAATTGGCTTCTACGGGACTTTTTTCTGAAACACACATCATTTTAAGAACAAGTGAAGATGGGAGAGACAAATGGACCTACAGGATTTGGAGCTATGGCCCTTTGGTATACAACTGATGGCAAAATAAGGGACAGTAAAACATGCTGGAGCACCCTGCAACTCTCTGGGTTGCTTAGGGTGATTGATGAGTGCCAAAGTTCCCTGTGGGGGATAGGAAGACAAGTCTCAGCTCTCATCCCCTCTTTGTTTAGGAGATGTTCTCAGTCAGCAACAGATGGCCCTTGTTCCCCTTTGCTGACCATAGATTTGCAAATGCCATCCATCTCCTGTGTCTGACAAACTAGATGACAGATGAGCCTGGTGGAGGAGATGATGATGGTGGGGGGGGGAGAGGGAGAAGAAGAGAGAGAGAGGGGGAGGGAAGAAGAACAGGAGAGATGAATGGAAAGGAAGCAGCATGAGGATGTGGTTTACCTAATTTTGTTCATATATTTTTTTAATGGAGAGCATATTCATAATGTTAACTTAGAAAGAGACATTGCCATCAAAGCAGGCAAGCTGTTTGATCTTTTCCAAGGCCCATCATGCAGGCATACTGCACCATTTGTATTGGTTTGTGTTGTGTACAGAACTGGTAGACTCCAAATACCTTGCCTAAAAAGTGCTTGCCCGAAAAGGGCCGTTCTCGGATTGGTTTGACTTAAGCCGCTCATTCCGATTGGGCCTGCCTAGACAGCGGGATACACTTAAAAAGCACTGTCAGTTGGCCGACAAGCACCACGAGTAAGCCTGCCATAAGAAAGGGCTTGCCGGCTGTCGTTGGGCAATACGTTGCAGTTAGCAAGTCACTTTACTGTTTGAATAGAAGAGTATTTTGTTGGAAACCTGTGTCTCACTCACCTTAATTAACAGTCCATTGGGAGAACACTGGCGATGAAGGTGGGATATGTCCTAGAAGAGTGGAGAGTCGAAGCACGTGGCAACCAAGAACACGAGCAACTGATAACAAGTGCGGCTGCCTGCAACACCGTTCTAATCCCCCAGCTGAGGTAAGATTGGGGATCATGACATTGATTCACTTGTCTGATGTTTCTATAAGAAAGCAACGAGCTACAGGAGATAACTGACGCAGAAGAAGAGGGCTGGTAATTCTGTCACTCACTGTGGGCCAGCCAATTTTTAAGAATGGCCCAAGGGCGCGCTAGCTAACCGACGACAGCTAAGCAGATGGCATGGCTCTGAACTGAACAGAATACGCTTTGAGCGCCTATTATGTGCCATGTGGTCTCGCAACCTGGATGCAAAAGGACATGAGTTTTACAAAACGAGACCAATGGGATAGACGACGAGCATTGGAGACTTTTGTAGTTAGGCCCTATAGACACCACATTGGAGGAGGCCTGCGAGTTCGAACATAGATGAGGCCATGAGGGACTGCATGGTCCTCAGGATTAAGGGAATGTTACACTCCAAAGCAAAGCTGCTAAACAGACCAAATATCAACAGTGGCCGAGGACCATCGGCAGAAGCCACGCACTGCTGAAGGCAGCCAAGAAATCTGCAGCCACTATGTGCCAGATGATACTCAATTCAGATCTGCTGAATCACGCCAGAGAAAAGAGGTGCAGAAAGGAGCAAGAAACAGCCCACAGAGACTGCCCACCAATGAGAACTCGACTCCCGGGCGACACTGATGACGAACAATGAAGATTACATAGGCTTTCAGTTGGAAAGAAAATGGCAGAAAAAAAGAGAAGAAGGTGAAGGAATTCAGTGTTGCTGGATGTGGAGGAATCACCTGCGCTTCAGGAATGCAGGTTCCTAGAGCATTTGCAGAGCTTGTGAAAAAGCGGGGGCACATCGCAAGGGTCTGTTGGAAAAAAAAAGGGGCTATAGTCCAAAAAGACGCGGCAGCACACACACACAATCACACCCAGAAATGAAGACAGACAAGCTGGAAGCAGATGGAGCCGAGAGAGGCAGGAACCGGCGAACCGAGCGACAGAGAAAGAAACACACAAAACAATAAGCATCGGAAATGCAGGGAGCAACGCAAAAAAAAGGTTCTGATAAATGTAAAAAATCGAAGGAAAGCCCTGTGAGATGGAAGTAGACTCCTGGAATCATACTTGTCAATGTATCTGGGAACAGCTATCAGAAATCTGATACCAAACATCAAGCAAAGAGAATGGAACAACAAAATTGATGCCTAAAGGGACTAGCCAGAGAAACCAAAATCCTGGTAGTGGCCTTGGACATTTCCTATAGAATTTTAAAAACCATGCTAAAATACTGGCCTCTAACAATCGTTGAAACCGTGATTGCCCTATGCCTCCTGGGAATCGAATGGTTTCGCACCTCTGGGAATTGGAGTGACCGGGATTCAACAGCATCGTTGTGGCCAACTGGGAACAGAGCCTGCCTGGAAGAAGTTCTGGGAATGTATTCCAACGGACCGCTAGGCAAGTAGCAAGGGGACCTCCAATATCATTCCAGACTAAGACCCAAAGATAGCTCCCATCAGACTCAAAGCCAGACACACGTTCCTTTGCCTTAAAGCCAAAAATAGATGAACAGCTTAACAACTTATTGCACAAGGGGAGTTAGAGCCAAATCGACCATGCCCAGGTTGGAAAAAACCCTTCGTGACTCCTGTCAAACCCAGATGGGCAAGTGCGCATCTGTGGAGACTTATAAAGCAACCCTAAATCATTGCAACTCCAACAAGTGCATACCCAAATACCGGTAGTTGCAAACTTATTGCACTCACCTTAGGGGAAAGAAACATTTTTTGCGACTTGATGCTTGCACAAGCATAATCAACAGCTACAGTTGACCCCAAAAACCGCAGGGCACAGACTATAGTCCATGCACAGAGGGGCATTTTCAGTGAACGACTTCAAATTTGCATTAGCGTTGGCCCTGGGCATTTTCCAAAGGCTCATGGAGCGCCTTCTTAACGGAATGCAAAAGGAGTCATCCCCTATTTTGATGATGTATTAGTATCAGCAAAAAATGCAAAACGCAAATTATGAACATAGATCTAAAAGAGGTTTTGCGAAGATTCCAGAGAAGCAGGCTTTAAAGTCAAAGAAAAGAAAAATGTATACTAGGCCATTGACAAGGTTGAATTTTTAGGTCAAGGATGAGCCAAAGGGATACAACCCCACTGAAAAAGAAAATAAAGGTCAATAAAAAAGACTCACCCAAGACCTAAGAACAAAACTGACTTAGCAAGCTTTCTTAGGTCTCATTAATTTCTACAATGTTCTTCCTGCCCAAAAAAGCAACCATAGCAGAACTTTACATCGAGTGTTAGATTAAAAAAACTTATGGAAATGGGGCCACCAAATACAAGCAGCATTCCAAAACATCAAGGACTTATTAACTTCAACACCATTTTTATAACAGTACAGCAAACCTGCCTTTGACGGTACAGCGACTGTGATGCATGGGCCTTTTGGAATCGGCGCCATCCTGAGCCACAACTACCAGACGGCAGAGAAGGCCCAATTGCCTTCTATTCCAAAACGCTGTCCAAATCCGGAAAGGAACTAACAGCCAATTCGACTGAGTAAAGCCCTGCGAATCATAGCTGGCATCAAAAGATTCCATGAATAACCTTAATATGGTAGGACATGTTTTTTGATTAATCACTGACCACAGACCCCTGCTAAGGGATCCTAGCAGGAAACAAACAACCCCCGAAACATTCTATCACAAGATGATGAGGTGGTCTGAAATTCCTCACTGCATACAACTACACACTCATCCATCTGGCCCAGGAAAGACCAATCAACCATGCGGATTGCCTGAGCCATTCCCCCGCTGCCCCAACATGGAAGACGACCGCAGCTCCCACGTCTCCACTCTCCAAATCGAGTCCTGCCGAATCTTGACCACTAACTGCAGTAGATGTTCCGCTAAAAGCCCTACCCGCGAAAGACCCGCTGACAGCTCGAATCCTGCATTGGGGTAAGGTAAGGGCTGGCCCGATGAGAAACAGAAGCCAGACTTTAAACCTTTTTGCACCCCGACAGACTGAATTGTTTCTAATTGGAAAAAGGACTGTATACTGTGGGGGACAAGGTGGTAATCAGAAAAGTTACAGGAAGAAGTGTTGTGCCATGTTGCACGAGGGAACACCTGGGCATAGTAACTATGAAAGGCCAGAGTTTTACATCTGGTGGCCAGGGCTGGACAAGGACATTGAACAATGGGTGGCAACTGCCATGACTGCCAAAAATCAAGCCTTACCCCCCCCCCCACTGGCACCAAGTCATGGAAATGGGAAAACCCCCCCCCCAGAAAAAGGGGGGCCCCCCCCCATTTTTGGTCGAGACTGCATTTGGATTTTGCTGGGCCACAAAAGGGAAACACCTATTTTGTTAATTGGTGGATGCCTACTCAACTGGTTAGAGGTTATTCTTGGCGTCCCACTACTACCGAGGCAGTTCATGAAACAGTTAAACAAGATTTTTGCCATGCATGGCTGCTGAATGTAATAGTCCTGGAACAATGGGCCCCAGTTTTACCAGCTTTAGCTTTCGAGCAAATACTGGCCACACAAGGGCATCCAGACATGCCCTGATCAGCGCTGGCTTCATCCGGCTTCAAAATGGACGGCTGAATGCATGGTTCATTACACTAAGGAGGCCGCTAGAAAAAATGGACACGGGGATGTGGCAAGATAAACTTAACAGATATTAACCATTCAACATATCACCCCCTAGTCAACAACCACAAACAAAAGCCCAGCTGAACTCCTTCATGGGTAGGAAATTGTGTTCCTACCTAGATAGACTGCACCGCCACCTATACCTGAGACAAGCCCTCTGACTCCTCCAGTAGAATATCGCTCCTTTGAAAATCGGCGATTTAGTCCTATGCTAAAAACCTTACTGGGGACCCAATAATGGCTTTCCAGCCACAGTTACCCCAAATCACAGGCCCGTTAATAACAAATTTTGCACTAGATGATGGCAGAACATGGAAGCGGCACAATCGACCAGCTTCGCTCTCGGAGCAACATTAGAACGCAACACTACACTAACCACCGCGCAAACTCCAATAAACGAGCCAAAAAACACGAGGAGAAGGGGGAAACGGTGAATAGGACTGATACAAAATAATAAAAAGGGACGAGACAAACCTCCAATAACAAGACAACAATCTCTACACGAAACCCAAACTATGAAACTCAAATGAAACAAAAGGAGTGCTTACCCCGTAGCGCGACCTCCAGAGAGAGAAGTCCGGGAGCCAGAGAGCAAGCCGAGGCCTTCCTGGAAGGAGACAGCCCAGGCCAGCTCGACCAGCCAGGATGAACCAGGAGGGAGCGGCAGAGCCACCCTGCAACCAGCCTGAGAAACTCAGGCGGGAGCAGCAAGGCTGACTCACCCTTCCAGGAGGTTCCATGGAGAAGATGCGGAGAGAAAGTGATCCTGTTTGAACCACCTCAGGACCACACTGAGACTGAGCTGCGCAGGTCAAGTAGGACCTGCAGAAGCCCCACCTACCTGCGTGACTAAGTCACGCACGTTGGACGAAACCAAGGGGGGAGGGGTGTTCTGTATAGAACTTGGTAGACTCCAAATACCTTAAACTGATTTGCTGAAAAGGCTGTTCTCGGATTGGTTACTTAAGCGTCATTCCGATTGGCCCACCTGATGGCGGGCACACTTAAACAACTGTCATTGGCCACAAGCCGCGAGCAAGCTGCTAGAAGAAGGGCTGCTGCGGCTTGGGCAAATGTTCTGTTACAAGTCACTTTACTGTTTGATAAAGAGTTGTTGTTGGAACCCGGTCTCGCGCACCTTATTTCCAGATGGAACAGTTTGTTTGAATTTCATCTTGGCAAATAATTGGTCCTCCCCAGAGAGGAAAGAACCAACAAGAAGGCTTATGCAGATCAGTCTTCCTTGGCCCTTGACCAATTGAAGTGAGGAAACAGAACAGAATAACGTAGTTGGAAGGATCCTTTGAGGTTTTCTAGTCCAAAAACTTGTATGAAGATTAAATTCAGGGAGCTACTTTTCCTCTTTGGTAGGTGCAATGAGATTTCCTTGAGTCTCAGAAGAATCCTGATTTAGGCTCTCTCCAGTAGACCATGGAATGAGGGACATGTATTTTACTTTGGCATGTGGAGAGAGGGATGTACCCTTGCATGTGGCTCTTACTCATGTCTGCTCCCCCATGTATGCTAAGTGTGGGGGAGAACCAGAGGGGAAAAATGAAGCCTTGTTAAATCCTGCATTATGTAGATTCCTGGGTAGAACAGAACCACACCCTTAATATTAACAGAAAGTTATTTCCATATTATAAATCAAGTTCCAAAATAATAACATAGAATGCTGACTATGTCTATTTCTACACACATATTAGTAGTTAGTGCACAGCACTGTGAAATGAGTCTGGAACCTTGCAAAAGTTAGGGGGGAAAATACTGTTTCATAAAAAGAGTAGGCAAAATTAATACAGCTGAAATGGGTGAGATTAGCTGCAGTCATCTTGTCTGTTGCTTCAGTAACAACTTAAAAACAAACAGATTCAGGTTGAAACCTTTCCTACCTATCAGTTACACGTTTTGCTTAGGGATTTCTCAATTATAATAATTTTCTCAGATCCCTGTGCCAGTTTCTTGCAGAGAATATTATAATATTTTAAAGGCTAAGAAATATGTTATCACATAAGCTTTCATGGATCTCAATTGCTTTCATCAAATGCAAGGCATTATAGTTTTCATAAAAGGTACATAATATATACAGATAGCAGTTGTGGTGGAAAGGGAAGAGAAGAAGAGAAGGAAAAAAAAGATTTTTTTTAAAAAAAAGAGCAAGGTAATATTCAATAAGAATGATATATGTTTCAGGTCAAATAACAAACAAGCTCAATTATATTCTGAGTCATGTAAGATTCTGTGGATAAGATACAATAAGCCCAGCTATTAAATCACATGGCCCATTTAATATTTCTATTTAGTTTTATAGAACTTCTGAACACTGTCCTAAATACCTCACACTTTATATATTGTTTTTTTTTTCTCCAAGATTCAGACAAATTCAGCATTCCCATCACAGCATTCAGAATTTATCTGGAGACATTCTCTTGAAAATGAATTCAGCTGGATGCAGCATTTGGCATGTGTTTAGAGCCATGAAGTTAACTGCTATGTGCAATTTGTTCTCTCACTGTCACACTAGACAGTTGATATCTCAGATGTTATGTCTGTGTAGACCAGATTTCTTCCCATCTTTAATTCCAACCTTCCAAATAACAATGGTTCTTTTATTTCAAACCTAACCATAGTTCAGGAACTGTCTGCCACTGATGCCAAATTATTCAAATTGAACAAGAAATGGCTATACACTAAATAAGTTACAGACAGGGGAAGATAAGAATACATTAAAATCCTGTCTTCCAAATTTCCAAGTGCAGCAATGTAATTATTTGCAATAAATTAAACAAGGGACTGCAAAGTTTTCATCTTTCTATTATTCATCCACTCTAGCCCCCACCTTTGGTTCAACAGCGCAGGCTGCAAAAACTTCCACTGCTCTTTGCAAGACAGTTTCTACTCTCTCTCTCTCAATACAATCAAGTTAAAAAATTAATTCACATTTTTCAAGCTTAGTCCAAAGGCTTTTAATTAAGGAATTGGGCATTGGACGCTTACTGTATGCCATCTTTAGAAATGTTAGAAATCTTGCTAAAATATTTCTAAAATCTTGCAAAATTTTGGTCATGGGAGCTACACATATGAATTAGTCAATTCATATATTAAACTTTATCTGAAAAAGATCTGAGTTATTAAAATACTCTTAATTGTAAAATATACTACAAGCAGATTGATCAAACAGATTGTATTATGCCTGATAGCTGAAACATGTAATAATTCCAGTGAAAAACTCACTAAGGTATTGTAACTGTTGTGACTGATCATTGTCTTGAAAGAGAGGTGTGCAACGTTATGAAAGTGCTTTTGTGCAATTTCTCCTGAGTGTAATATGCCTTGGGCAAGCAATCAGCTCTCAGGAGTCCTCCCAAGATTTCAGATAAGACCAGTCAAAATACTGGTGTGTAACAGTAGCAAGGGTCACGAAGGTATATCAAACTGTACATGCAATGCCTTTTCAGGACAGACACTAAACCTCTGATTTGCATTTAAATCAAAGGCAAAGAAAAGCATGGATCTCTAAAAAAAATCTGACTAAATCAAAAAGATACATGAGTACAACCTGAACAAAGAGTACATGAAGATCACCTTTGCATTTTTATGAATGGAGTGGTAATCCTTAGTTTGCAGTGTGCAGTGCATTTTATTCTAATTTTAAAATCATCATCAAAGTACATAAATGAAGCATTTAGAGTTGAATCATTCACCTTCAAGAATCTCTTCCAATAGTTTACATACTGTGATGATACCATTAAGACCATCAAACAAGAACATCTGACTATGTCAGGTTCTTGGGAATGACTCAATAAATAAATAAAAATGTCAAATCCAGCCTAAACATCAGGCTGACTATGCAATGAACCATAAAAAGTGACCTTTTTGTTTCTTGGACTAAATTGTTTTCATGTGAATTTTAACTCTCCATCAGATATTTTGATCAATAGAAAAATAAATCTTGTATTTTATAAATAATAAATTAATAAATAGTAATTCAAGTTCCCTGAGTTGAATTTGACTGCTGCGAACTTTATGGACATATCTGTTGTTTTCTTAATAAGAAGAAAAAGTTACTGGCCATTGCCTTCTTCATAATGTCTTCCAGGTCTGATTCTATTTAGCTCTTTGAGTTCAGACAAATCTGAATAAATAAATAAAAAGGCATCAAGCATGTATGTTCATTATGGAAGATATTAAGACATTAATTTATCCCCCAGATTGAACTTTATTTCTCTGCTATGCTTTGCATGTTGACATATCAGAGGTTAATTTTTACGGTAAGCATCTTTATTACTTTCACACAAAGCCAAACATCTGGTTACTAAGAACATGTGTACTGCCATCTTATTCTGTCCTTGACAGAATAATAACAATAGTTTCTAAATCAAGAACAGCCATAGTTCTGGTTTAAGAAAATTTCCAACAATAATGAAGTAGATGAAAGCAACTATTTCACTTCAAAGAGATTGTCCCAATTCTTGTTATGTTTTAGGCTGGAAATATTGCTAGATTCTCCACTTTTTACACTAATATTTTCTTGGGAAAGATAAAATCACTTTCTCTGTATTTGTTATCATGCTTTAATCAGGATAAAATGTAGATACCACAAATCCAAGATTTAGTCCATTCTTTAGTTCTAGATCACTGATCAAATTTGCCTAGATTTTTCTAAATTTGCAGCACATTCTTTAGAAATAGGCAGCTTGCATGTATGCTGTTGAAAAAACAAAGAAGAAACTAAATTTCCCTGCTCTGGCTTAACCATACTCTTGAAACAGAATGAATAGAAAAATATTGAAACTTGCAGAAAAAGTATAAGCCAGACTGATCCTGTTCTTCACTGATAAGACACTTAATCTGAGTTTTATTGAGATGATAAATGCCTTTTCATTCACCATTGGTGCATGATTTCCACAACTGGTGACTGCTTTTCTTCTACAGTATGGGTGTCAAACTTGATTGTATCATGTGACATCACATGATGTATTGCAATGTTTTTTGCCTTTTTGAATCTGGGGTGGGCATGGCCTGCGCATGATGCATCCGGTCCATGGGCCACCAGTTTGATACCCCTGTTCTATAGGTAGATTCTCTCATGTATCTCTGATCTACCATCTGTGTTTCACTTACCTACTGAAACATCTTAAACACTGTTAAGCGAGTAGTCTCTTGAAATAAAACACAGTCATCTTCATGATCAGGATGGTCTTTTTCATTATGCCTTCCCCCCTCCAAAGGTATATGTGTGAAAGATTCATTGAATCTATTCCACAGTAACACAAGTCACTTCAAAAGCTCTGCTGAATCAAACACCGGCCTCATTACATTTATACAAGGTGTAGTCAGGCCCAAGAATAGCAGTTTTCTTTTATATCCCCATGATTTGGTTCTGGACTTAATCCCAACCCATGAGACAGCCTTAACATCAATAACAGTTCTAATATAAAAGTCATATTTCAAGCCCATCCAGTCATACCCTCACAGTGTATAAACTTGCTTACAATAGCTAGTCAATAGAGGGCAAAGGATTGTAACCAAGTAGTTGGTACAATCAGAGCTGATAAGTTTGGTGGAATGAGAGACGTCTGCTCACTAGCCATCTCCAGAATGACATTCCTTTCCTAATATTACCCTCTCCATTAACATTTTATTTATTGAGGCCCTTTTACTCATATTTATCAACTTCTGTTTTTGTTACCAATTTCTGTCCAAGCTTTCAACAACAAAGAAAAGATGTGGTCTTATTTTATTTGGTGAAGAACAGGAAATGATTTTCTCCTTATTTGCCAGTTTTCCTGTCTTTCCCACTTTCAATCACTCCTTCCTTTGTTATGAAGACAGAAAGGAGGCTACCCAGCAACCCCGAAGTTTCCTAGCTGGTTGCACAATAATTCTTGGGACTCCTCTGACTTGTGTCTTCACTGTATCCTTCTTCATTTCAAATTATTTTAATGTGGGTTATATTCAGAAGGTGATAAGAAGAGTAGACAAACCAACCTTAGGAAGGCAAGTCTTGAAAATGAGACCCAGATCATGGTGACAGGCTAAAAGAATGGACAGCAAAGCCAGAGGGTCTATTTATAACATTTATATATAAAATGATCCCATTGACTCTAATAAGTAGCACACTCACAAACCAAGTAAAACCATTCAGCAGTGATTTAGAACAGACATGAGGACATTTTGCAGCACTTTTTTTTTCCACATCTCACTGCCAGAAAGAAACCATGTCAGCATTAATTGTGCTGCCCCCACATTGTGCCCTTAATGTCCATCCAGAACGAGGCCATGCTGGCCTGCTATCCTTATGCTCCTCCACATGACATTGTAACTACAGTGATTAATGGGTTTTCCTGGCTTCAATCTGAATGGAAGAGCTACCTTCAATCATTTTGCAGAAAGTGTATGGGGGGGTGATACTTATAAGGCCTTAAAGCTCCATCCAATCACTTTTTTTTGCTTCCCCCCTTCCCCCAAAGGACTATTGACCTCTCAGCCTAACAACTATTTAACAGGAGCAAAGAGCTTGTCTCTCTTAATGGCAAAATAGTTGCTGAAATTGTGCAGCTGAAATGCAGCTGCTGTATAAGTATTCTCATAGCTGCTGTATTAACACAGGAGAAAGATGTCTTTGCTTCTGGGTTGCTCTCATGAATATCCATATTATTTTCCCCAAATTTATTATTAAACTGTAAACTATTGACTATTGGTAGGAAAGAGCTATAATTATTTGTGCCTCTTGGCTGCCATCTGCCACACCACTTCTGAAAATACTGCCTGGAGAATTGTACCCTTGCTAATAATAGTTGCCTGGAGTTGAGGCTGACTCAAAGGAAAAACACCCCCGCCCCCGAAAAAAAGGGTGGGTGGGTGGGATAATTTATCTACTGAGCTGTGTCTGGTGCACATAGAAAAACTTGATATCGCTACCCCTGGAAATTCCTGCAATATCACTAGTCTGATTACTTGGCTTTGTTGGAGGCTAAACAAATTTGGTTAAAAGCCCAGCTTCTGCTTCAATATCTTTTCCAAGCCTCTGGATTTCTCATTCCTTCTTTGAAGCCTTTGTAGGTATATAGGGCCCCTTATCTACATGTCCCACAATATCATTTATAAATGGGAGATTCCTACAGTAAATTGCTTTTTCCTCCTGCAGAAAAACAAGTTCTATTAGCTGTTCTTCCCTCATTAAAACTATCTCATCTTATCTAAGGGGTAAGAGATGGATGGGCTGCTACTGGTTTGAAATTGCACATTATAGAAAAGGGGGACCATTTCCTTCCGCCCTCTCATCCCCCTGCTGCCTAAACTCCAAAGGAAGTTTAGGCTAGCTTTTTACAATCTATCTTAATTTTCATTTTCCAATAATAATAAATGCAAACTAGCAACCACCAGAAGATGTATCAGACAGACGGTGGGGGGGGGGGGNTCAGACAGACGGGGGGGGGGGGGAGGTAAATCCCAGGGAATGTGAATGTGTGGTTAATTCCAGTTGCTCTTTTTTAGAAAAAGAAAAGAAAAAGTTGCATGGAAAGAAGAAAAGAAATTCATTCACACAGGAAATCAATCTTAATTTCAAGTTTTCAGAGGTTTAGTGTGAATGGGTAAATGCACTGGGAAGAAAAAGTGGGTTATTTTAATAACAAAAACTACTACTGATGACCTTTTAACGTCAAGCTCTGAATAAATGGAAACTAGAAGGATCTGTGTGTGCATACATGCATGGTTTTTTATATCAAAATTCAATAGCCCACAAGTTAAGAAATTAATGGGGGCAGCAGGCATTAGACATAAAGATCAAATATATCAGTTCATAGCCAACAGGGGTAAAATGATACTGTACCTCAAAGTAGCAATAAATGTAAAGTGCTTATCTTCTGTTTCAGATGAATGATTAACAGTTTCTGAATTCTTCTGCTTTAATATATTGGATAAGAAAAATGGTAATGGGAATGAAATATATCCAGGATTCTAACTAAAAAAAGAAACTTCCGGATTCAAAGATAGGATCACATTTATCTTCTCAGGCTAGGAAAGAGTAAAGGGTGAGAGTTGGGACAATAAAAATTTACACAGATATAAATAATTCTATTCCAACCATATTTCTCTTCTAAATGTATAGTAAAGACTTACTGTAGCAATTCAAGAACTGTGTCATCAGATCTGGAGTAAAGATATATTGAGGATCCCTCCAGATGTTTTTTGGCTAGAAGTGCCATTCTGCCCTCAGTGCTATTCTGATCTTCAAGACGTATCTGTCAAGTTTTTAATCAACCGTTCAAATTATGACTTTATAGAAGCTTGATCTATAGATATTTGACATAGTAAGATTATCCATCCTGTAAGAAGATTTATTAACTGATGCTGGCATATCACGTGGCTATTGAAAAACAAAGAGATAATCAGAATTCTGTCTCTACTATTCTTTTATTACAGTGTCTAGCTGTCATGGGCGACTAGGTCTCCTAGCACAGTTTCTCCCACTATATTTGCTTCTGAAAATGTACCTCTCTTTTTTATTTATAAATTATGTATTTATTTTAGAATATATTTTGTGACATTGTCTACTTTCAAATAGGTTATGAGAACATGGTTGAGAAAGAGGAGAAGGTATAGATTTGTGATTTATATAAATGTTATTGAGAAGATCAATTCAAAATTGATTTAACTTTTCCTAAATTGAAAATCGTCAGATATTTGGGGTTTTAAATCATGTCATTTTTTAGTAGGCTTCTTTTTCAGATCCCATTAAGCTGTGCTCAAAAACCAATGGGAAACTTCAGTATTGACAGGCCCTTGAATTATACTCAGGCTTTGACAATAGATGTTCCACTGATGACTTTCTTTTATTTGGGTGACTTGTTTTAGAATATTTGAAGCAGTACCTAATTGCTTATAGCTTTTTATTGCTTGCACTGGATTTATGGGGTTAAAGTGCAGTGCATTTTGGAACATGGATAAGATCAGAGGAGGTATTCAGCAGGATCTGACCAGTTCTGGAGAACCAGTAGCAGAAATTTTTAAGTAGTTCAGAGAACCGGCAAATACCACCTCTGACTGGCCCTGCCCCCATCTATTCTCTGCCTCCTGAGTCCCAGGTAATGGCTGAGTCTTCTTTCACTGCCCTGCACAGGAGAATGGAGCTGGAAAACAGGTTAGTGGGGTGGGGAGGGAATAGAGATTTTGCAGTATCCTTCCTCTGCCATGCCCACCAAGCCACACCCACAGAACTGGTTGTAAAAAATTTTGAATCCCACCACTCCCTCTAATTTCTCTAATTTCTCATCCGTCTTCTTATATAACAGACAACAGATAATCACAGTTGGAAGGGACATTATAGGTCATCTAGTCCAACCCCCTGCCCAAGCGGGAAACCCTACACCATTTCTGACAAATGGCAGTCCAATCTCTTCTTGAAGGTCTCAAGTAATGGCACTCCCACAACTTCCGAGAGCAAGCTGTTGATTGTTGATTGTTCTCACTGTCAGAAAGTTTCTCCTTATTTCCAGGTTGAATCTCTCCTTGTTCAGTTTCCATCCATTATTCCTTGTCTGGCCTACAGGCACTTTAGAAAATAGATTGACCCCTTTTTCTCTGTGGCAGCCCCTCAAATATTGGAACACTGCTATCATGTCTCCCCTGGTCCTTCTCTTCACTAGACTAGCCAAGCCGAGTTCCTGTCACCGTTCTTCATATGTTTTAGTGTCCAGTCCCCCAATCATCCTGATTGCTCTTCTCTGTACTTTTCCGAGAGTCTCAACATCTTTTTTATAATGTGGTGACCAAAACTGGATGAACTACTCCAGGTGTGATTGTATCCGTCTGTTAATGCAATTTAGGATTGCATTAGCATTTTTGGCTGATGCTGCACACTGCTGACTCATATTTAGCTGGTTGTCCACGAACACTCCAAGATTCCTCTCACAGTTACTGCTAATGAGCCTGGTTTCACCAGTCTATATGTGTACTTTTGGTTTTTCTTGCCTAAATATAGGACTTTATTTTTCTCTACATTGAATTTTATTTTGTTAGATACGGCCTAGTGTTCTAGTCTGTGAAGATCCAGATGGAACTTGAGCCTATCTCCTTGGGTGCTAGCTATTCCTGCCACATTAGTTTCATATGCAAATTTGGTAAGTTCCCCTTCTATTCCCTCATCTAAGTTGTAAATGAAGATATTGAAGAATACTGGGCCTAAGACAGAATAAGATGGATAAGATGAAGGTAAAATTGGTGTTAAGGGCATCTCATCGTCAGCATTAATAGTAAATTTATGCCAATGGAACTTTTCATAGAAACTTTTCATAAAGACATCCATGAAAGCGTTCACATGTCCATCGTTGCAACAGCATTCCTTTTTATTCTTTTATATTGCGTTCCTGAAGAGCTTTGAATTCAATGGCAACGGTTTATGATACAAATGATCTTTCACAATTGCCTACATATCATTAATGGGGAGGGAAGATTCCAGCTGTATCTGTTCACATTAATCACTTACTAGCTCCCTTTGTAGGCCTTTTGACAAACTTTTAACACAAATAAAGGATGGGGGAATTTTATCAAAATTTCATCTTTCATTTTGAAGGTTCCCCCGTTCTTTATGTGTATGATAAACTATTGTGGAAATCCTCTCTGAAGACAAAACGTCTTCTTCCAAAGCTTAATGTAGCACAGTATAAATTACAGACCTCTCATCCTATGAACCTGCCCTCTTATTTCAGAAAGCTCAGAAGAAATTATTGTGGAACACTGCTTTGCTGAAAATCCTTCCCAGTATCTTCAATCAAACACATTAAAAATAAAAATAGGGCGGCTCTTTTTAAAAGAACAGATATACACACATCTGTTTAATTGGGATAACACACCAACAACTTTATAAAGGCCTAAAGCTCTAAAGCCTTGAAAACACTCCTTGGGAGAGAGACAATTTTAGATCCAAAGCAGTAGTACATAATCAGGGGGGTAGAAATAAAACAAGACCGTTATTGAAATTCCTGGCTTATTTCAGAGAACCTGTGGAAAGCAGAGGTTAGACAAATAAGCCAAATTCAGAAAACTGAACTATTATAAAAGTGGGAAATCAATCAATCAATCAATTAATCAATCTCATTTCCAAATGAACTGGTTCCTTCTCAGTGGGCCAAAAGCATTACCTGGTTTTCCTGCTACCAAAAAGATACAATGATGGGAATTTTTTATTTTCTTTACAAGCAACTCAGCATTAGGAAGGCCTTTAGCCAGAACGGGACAACTCCTTTCAATATAATAGCAATAGCACTTAGATTTATATACCGCTTTATAACCCTCTCAAAGCAGTTTACAGAGTCAGCATATTGCCACCAACAATTTGGGTCCTCATTTTATCCACCTTGGAAGGATGGAATGCTGAGTCAACCTGGAGCCTGGTGGGATTTGAACTGCCAGATTGCAGGCAGCTGGCTGCCTAAGTAGCTTGTAGTACTGCACTCTAACCACTGCACCACCGAGGCTCCTTTTTTTGGCTGCTGTCCAGACTAGTATTATGGATTCCATCATGCCTATAAAGTGCATGATATTTTATGCAAAACTACTCTTTGGAAAATTTTCTTTTCTCTCAGTTGTTCATGATAGTTTTACCAGTTGCCAGGTTGTTCGTCCCTAAATAATGTTAAGGTGGCTAGCTGTAAACTAGCTGTGGAGAAAGGGCCACAGACTCTATCGCGACACCAAGAGGAAGCAGGCAGCTTGGAGAGACAAGGCAGAGAGCC
>BHFT01034757.1:0-10135 GCA_004320025.1 Laticauda laticaudata | reverse complement strand
AAATCGCAGTGGACGGATGCTCGAGGGATAGAGCATATGAAACACGTATGCAGTGAGTACACAACGGATGCATAGCGCTTTCCAATGGATGGGAAGCTTTTTTTAACGTTTTACATCCTCATTGCATCCGTAAATGCAGTGGGACAGGGCCTTAACTGAGCAGGGGGTTGATGACCTAAATGGTCTCTTCCAACTTTGTGGTTATGTGAGAGCTTGTATCTGAATTTTTGTTCTCTCTCTGTGTGTGGTTCATTTGGATGGGTGAAGTGGCCTCTACCAGTTCTATGATATAAAGAAAAAGAAAATAATATTATTAATATCATCGAGGTATTTTTAGTAAATAAGGGCAGCCATCACTGCTAGTCTCCAAAGGAGAACAGAAAATCATGAGGATGGTATGCATGATATGCCTTTTGGGAAGATGTATTATGACAATCAAATACATCTGCCATCCAGATGTCTTGCTCTCATCTCTTCCATTTTTGCAATTGTTTCGGAGGAGCTTGGGGAGGGAAAAGGCTACATGAGGACAAAGGAAATTAAAACTCCTGCAGAAATGCTACTTTTCAGTAAACATATCACCAGGATTGAAACAGTAGAGTATTTATTTTGACTTTATATATTTGATATGTGGTAGAGGCTATCTGTGGCTGTCTTTGTTTTCCAGTTTCCAATGACAGTATAACCGAGGAATTGTTTCTTCTTATCACTTTAAAAAGGCATTAATCTAAAAATAGAATTAGTAGGTGGGGATTAAAGAAAATATTTTTTTTCTGGAATTGGTTCTGCTTCCTGCCAAAGAAAAATGTAAACTCATTAGAATCTTTCAGAGGTGCAGTTGGTGGGTATGTGATGGTGTGGAGGCTTAATGATGCTGGAACCACTGGCCAGGAATGGTGTGCACTCCGGCAGTTCGACCCCAGCACCATGAGACAGAGTGAACTTCTGTCATTTGATCCATAGCTCCTGCCCACCCAACACTTTAAAAGCAGGCAATATTGCAAGTAGATAAATGGTTATCACTTCGGTGGGGGAAAAAAAACCTAGCTGAATTCATGTGTACGGAGAGCAGAAGCTAGTGCTGGATCTGGGCACATGCAAGGCATTGCCACATGAGGCGAGGGCACATTGACGGAGGAATCTGGAAGAGTAACAACACAAGCACTACTAGCTAATTGGTGTATAGCTAGTTTGCTCCCCGTGATGCACTGAATATAGGTGCACAAGCGCTGAATGGAATGAACTAGCAATGTAGGCTGTTAGGGCTGCATTGTGTCTAGCATGTGTAGATTTCCTCGACATTGTATGCCATACTCTAAATAAATACAGGTACAATTAAAAAACCTGCTCCATTAAAAAAAATAAGGTAAAAATGCCTTTTCTCAACTTCTTGGGATTTTGCTATGCAGTTATCATGCAGTTTTGCCATAACCGTTTTGGAGCTGTTTTTTTCCTTAATGTAATCCATAGTCCTGGAATCCTACAACTTTAAAATGTGTAGATTTTAACTTCCAGAATTACCCAGCCAGCTTCCGTGTTCAGTGGGGCAAATTAGCAAAACACAGAAATGATGCTTTGTCTGTTGCTCCAAGCAAATGAAGCACTCAATTATGGATTTTGGATTTTTTTAAAAGGAACAGGTGGAACTAATTAGTTTAGTACACAGACGTTATATAATGATGATAAATGCATACTCTCACAAAATCTTTAGTAAGATTCTCTAATTTAAATACTGAATTTTGCTAATATATTATGGTAACATAAATGTAGTTAGTAGTGCCTTTGTACTATCAGACATATAATTACTTCTGGCTTCCAGTTTAGCAATTACTGCATCAAGTTCACCTTAAAGTACTCAAGTCTGGAAAATTTTTTGATTTTTTGCATGATAACATAGTGTAGGTAAATTGGAATAGGTTCAAAGGACATGATGAAACTTGTCATCCAACTGAAAAATAAGTTCTGTTAAAAAGCTTGATGGTATTGGGTATCTTTAACATGAAATTGAAAAGAGTAAGAAGTGGGGGACAGATGTGATAATTCACCCCATATACCTGAAAGGATGTTATGTAGAAAGGGGGAAACAGTAGAATTAATTGGGTTCAGAAAAATCACAGGCAGGAAGGAACGATTTAGCCCCTGAGCCCAGCTCCTACTTGCTCCTGGAGAGATGTAGTCAGAAAAGCATTGAGCAATCAGAAGGGTGATTCTGGGCTCCCTTCAGTGGAAGTAGTCAAGCAGAGGTGAGAAAGATGTTTCAGAGATGTTTTACCTGCACAGAATACAGGATTGGATTCAGTAGCCTCAACTGATTGATTGATTGATTATGTGCCATCAAGTTGGCTCTGTTTCTTAGGAACTACATCGATAGATTTTCATCCACTGGGTTCTTTAGGATCTAGTGGTGTCATTCACTTTGCTGGTTATCACCCACTTATCTTTCCTTCCACCTTTTCCACAATGTGTCCAAAATTTGGTCATTTGAGCCTGGACATTTTTGTCTTGAGTGAGAACTCTGGGTTGATTAGTTTGATGATTAGTTTGATTGTTTCCTTGGTTAGATGACCCAACTGGCCTCTTTTGATACTAAGATTGTAGAAATCCAGACAGAAACATTCTCAGAATATACTATATTTGAGTAAATATAAAAAATGTTGTCCCATTTCCTTGCCATATCTTCAGTTATGTTGTCTCAGTACTGATACCATGTTTCTCCTAATACCCAGCAGTCAACCTCTGTCTCAAGATTACTAGTCTGTGTCCTGAAAAAAAACATTTACTTGTCAGTGTTGTAAAGCACTGAGCTGTCAAAAAGAATTAGTCGCCTACCTAAATAATGACACTGGCCTCCTTTGGCCAATTTCTTTTTTAATTTAGGCATCTTAGCCCGAGAAACCTTTTCAACAGTGGAGCTTTCACCAAGAGTTAATAGATCCTTTTCCTTTTCTTAAATCTTCTTTTTCTTTTGTTCACTTGCAATAAGCACAATTGTAGTTCATTATACACCATTATCCTTTTGCATGTTAATGAATAGCTTCCATTGTCATTACACATTGCTGGAAAAATCCCATTAACACCATTCGTTGTTTACAAGCACATGGATTCTAAGATGTGGCATGAATGAAGGCAAATATGCATGTCCCAGGGTAATGTTGCAGGATCCAATCTGGGTCATCACTGGGAGCAGAAGTTTAGTTTTCTGAGCTTCTGGACTTGTGCTGGAGCCCATCTTCAGGGAACTTCTGTCCAGAAGAGTATGCGAAAGCTTGAAAACTAAACCTCTGGTGACTGACCCAGATTGGATCCTGTAAGATGTGGCATCATTATCGACAGCTTTAGCTCAGAACTGTTACTGCATGGCCAGTATGACAGAGAATAATGTCCCTCTAGCATGGCAGGTATGGCAATGTCAAAGGATTTTGGGACCTGTATTCCCATAATACAAGGATACGAGACTACTTGGGGATAGCATGCTGGCTGGGGAATTCTGAGCATTAGAGCCCACACATCTTAAAACTGCCAGATCTGAAAAACACCAGTGTAGAGGCTGAGGTACCAGATTAGAAAACAAGGAAGGACGAGTTTCTAAATCTCCCTTAGACATGACAGCCAATTGGATGACTTTGGGCCAGAACTCTCTCTGAGTCCAACTCATCTCACATGGTTGTTGTTATGGGGAAAATAGGAGACAGGGACATTAGGTATGTATATTACCTTCAGTTGACCAAAAATAATAGTTAAAAAAATTAAGTAACTCTTAAGGGAAAGGAGCAAAGATTTGTTGAAACACAGACAAATTGTGTTTTTTGTTGAAACACAGACAAATGGCATAGATAGGGTGGGTAGAAAGTGATGTATAAGTTACTCTGAATAAAGGGGAATGTATACTAAAGAGTGTGTATGGAGTGTGTGTACATCTTTAATTTTATAAATGCTGCCATTTGCTCTAAATAAATTTACATCTTTTATAAACTTGGTACCCTTGGTATTGCTCAGATACTCACTGAGTCAAGGATACCCTGTATGGGCTGCTGCTGGTCACCTGTCCATTCACATCATCTGCATCCCCTTCCTTTTATTTGCGCAATGCTGCAGTTCAGAAATAAGGTTGGCCCAGTTCCCCACTAAGCAAGCTCCAGGCTTAGTATCCAGGGGCCAGTCCAGCCGGAGGATGAGGAGCTGTGGCAGAACCAGCTGTTACCTGATTTAGATAATACCTCTGCAATAAGCTAATATATACGTACCTTCCTATCCAAGTCCTGAGATCTCCTCCTTCTCCTGTTTAGCTAAAAATAAACTTTGAGTCCCTGTACTTCCCAACAGCTCTGGCCACTTCGGTTTCCAAAAGGCTTTGTAAGTTGAAGAGAAATCATGCAGTTAGCTGGACTGATCAACAGGGGTAGCAATCTTAAAAAATGTACTTGTTTGTTTCACTTCACCTGTCACAGTAGGAACCCAAGGGCCTCTACTTCAAAATAGAAGAACTACAAAACTTACCATAAGGCCAACTGGGGACATCATAGCACAGCTGCACTTCTTTCCCAGAAAGCATCCTGTGGAGTAAATAACCTGCTTGGAAAAGTGTGCATAGCCCTTATCATCAGCGCAGGATGTGAAGGCTGTGACAGCTTGCCTCTGCTTCCCCCCACTCCCCCCCCCATCCTCATCCCAGGCTAAGAGTCCTTAAAAGGGGAGAAGGTATGCATATGTGTATGCATTGGCTAAAGCAATTCCATATTAGTTAATGGGAAGATTGCCCTGAGGAGTGGAGGTGAAGGGGTGAGACAAGTCCACCAAATGCTCCATGTTAACCAGTGGATAGGTTGGGTCAATTAAGTCATTCTCCTAAGCAATGTTTTATATTGCATGGTAAATGCACTTTTCTGTTCCCAAATCATGTTTTTCTACCTCCATTTCCATGTGCCATGTTAATCTAGGACTATGTGTAAAGGGAGCTCCCAAATTCCTTAAAATAGCCCTACCTCTGAGATGCTTTTAAAAATCTTCGCTATTTTTTCAGAAGGCTTGGGATTTACCATGGTTGGGTAAATAACGTGGGTCCATCCCTGGAATATCTGATAATTGGAATGCAGTGGTCTCTTTGCTGCCCTTTATTGGCCAGATTTGTGCAGCTTAAATTAAAAAANCACTTGTCCAGTTGTGTCTGACTTTGTGTGTGTGTGTGTGTGTGTGTGTATGTGTCTGTGTGTTTGTGTGCTCATCTCCATTTCCTAGCTGAGGGAGCCAGTGTTGTCCAAAGATGCTTCCGTGGTCATGTGGCCAGCATGACCATATACCCAGGTGCATGGAATGCTGTTATCTTCCCACTGAAGTGGTACCTATTTATCTAGCTGCATTTGCATGCTTTTGAACTGCTAATTTGGCAGGAGCTGGGGCACAGCAGTCCTATTAGATGTTAAGCCTTGGAAATATTTGAGTGGATGTGTATTATTTTTGTGGTGAGCATATGATGGGAAATACAGGCACAAAGTTATTTTAATCCAAGCTAGACATGAGGCTGTTGCTTGATCAAAATCATTTATGTAGAGATGAGTTATATTTATCTTATATAGAGTTATATGTTTATCTTTCTTTCAAAAAATACCTTTTTATTGAAAGTGTCTGCTCCGTTTGGAAATAAGGTGTGCGAGACCGGGTTCCCACAAGCAGCTCTTTTATTAACAAGTAAAGCAACTAGTAACAGAACAACAGCCCAAGCCGCGGCTTCCCTTCTTATAGCAGCTTACTCATGGCTTGTGGCCAATGACAGTAGTTTAAGACTTCCCGCCGTCCAGCAGGCCAATCAGAATGGTTCCTAAATAACCAATCCAAGAACGGCCTTCTCGGCCAATCAGTTTAAGGTATTTGAAGTCTACCAAATTCTACACACAACACCCCTCCCCCCTTGGTTTCATCCAACATGCGTCATGTAGTCACGCAGGTAGGTGGGGCTTTTCCTAGTTGCCCTGCGCAGCTTAGTCTCAGCGTGGTCCTCAAATGGTTTGGACGGGATCACTTTCTGTCTGTTTCTTTTCCATGGAACCTCCTGGAAGGGTGAGTCAGCCTTGCTGCTCCCGCCTGAGTTTCTTGGGCTGGTTGAGGTGGCTCTGCTCGCTCCCTCCGTGCGTTCGTCCGGGTTGGTCGAGCTGGCCTGGCTGTCTCCTCCAGGAAGGCCTTGGCTCGTTCTCCTGCTCACGGACTTTTTCTTTGGAGGTCGTCTTACGGTGAGTGTTTCTTTTTGTTTTATTTGGGTGTCTTTGTGAAGTGTTTGTTGTTTCATGTTATTGGAGGTTCGTCTTCTCTTTTATTGTTATTTTGTGTTTCCTCCCCCTCCTCGGTTGTTTTGGTTCGTTTATTTGTGGTGAATGGTGTGGTGTTGCGTTCTAGTGTGTTGAGAGCGAAGCTGGTCAATGTGCCCTTCCATGGTCTCTCTTCATCCAGCACAAGTCAGTAAGACCGGGGGCCTGTGAATTGGGTGATTGTGGCTGAAGCCATAACGGGTTCCCCGTAAGGTTTTTTAGTGTACACCCAATTGCCTATTCAAATGAGCGATACTTGCTGGAGAGTCAGGGGTTTGTCCCAGGTATATGTGTGGGTGCAGTCTATCTAGTAGGAGCACAATTTCCTACCCATGAGGAGTTCTGCCTGGGCTCTTGTTGGTGGTTGTGCCTAGGGGTAATGTGTTGCATGGTTAACAATCTGTTAAGCTTTTCTTGCGCACGTCCCCCGTGGTCCATTTTTTCTAGGCCCTCCTTAGTATACTGAATCATGCATTCAGCCTGTCCATTAGCAGCCAGATGGACCGGCGCTGTCAGGCATGTCGGATGCCCTGTGCAGCCAAAGTACTGCTTCAAATGCCAAAGCGGTAAACTGAGGCCCATTGTCCGATACGATAACATCAGGTAGCCCATGGCATGGCCGAAAAGTTTGTTTAACTGTTTCATGACTGTCCGGTGTTAGTGGATGCCATAAGTATGACTTCCAAACCAGTTCGAGTAGGCTTCCATGATAAACCAAATAGGTGTTCCCTTTAGTTGGCCAGCAAAGTCTAATATGCAGTCTTCTGACCATGGGCCTCTGGGCAGTTTCCCACTTCCCAATGGGACTGGGTGCCAGTGGGGGGTTATGGCCTCAATTTTTGCAGTTCATGGCATGTTGCCCACCCAAGTTCAATGTCTTTGTCCAGCTCTCGGCCACCAGACCATTAACTCCGGCCAGGGTCTTTCATCTTTAACTATAGCCCAGATGCCCCCTCATGCAAACATGCACCAGCACTTCTTCCTGTAATTTTTCTTGGGATACCACCCTGTTCACCCCACAAAAGACAGCTCTTTTTCAAAACACATCAGTACTGTCGCGTGCCCGCAAACGGCTTTAAAAGTCTCGGTTTTGCTTTTCTATCCAGCCAGCTCCTTTACCTAACCCAATTGTAGAATGCCAAGTGTTCAGCGGGTCTTTCGCTCGGTGCTTAGCGACGTCTACTGCGGGTTAGTGCGCAGGTTTCGGCTAGTACTGATTGCGAGCGGTGGAGACAAGTGGGAGCTGGATGGGTCGTCTTTCTGTGATGGGGTATCGGGGAATGGCTCAAGGCGTCTGCATGGGGCTGATGGTTTCTTCCACTGGCCTGATGGGCTTGAGCAATTAGTTGTATGCCAGCAAGCGAATTCAGACCACCTCCGTCGATTCTTGCGTGATAGAATGTTCGGGGTCGGTTGGTTTGTTCCGCCAGAATTCTAGCAGGGGTTTGTGCGTCAGTGAATGATTGAAAAGTCCTACCATAAAGAGTACTCGTGGAATCTTGGACTCCGGCTATTGATCTGCGAGGGCTTCTGGTCGAGTTGGCCTGTGAATTTCTCTCCGATTTTAGGACACGATGTTTTTGAAATAGAAGGCGAATCCGGTGGCCTCTCTGCCCATCTGTTAGCTTGTGGGCTCAAGAGATGGTGCCGATTCCAAAAAGGTGATGCATCACAGTGTGACCGTCAAAGGCAGCGGTATTGCTGTACTGGATAAAACGGTATTAGATGTGTTAATACATATCCTTGATATTTTGACATGCTGCTTGCTTCCTGGTGGCCCCATTTCCAGATAGTTTTTTTTGTCTAACAACCGATGTAAGGGTTCTACTTACAGTTGCTTTTTGGGCAGGAACACATTGTAGAAATTTAGTGAGACTAGGAAGTGCTTGCAAGTCGTTTGCTTCCTAGTTCTGAGGTGCCATTCCTTAGCCTCTAGGAATGCAGGGGATGGAGGAAGAAATGATAGGAGAGAGAAGAAAGAAGGGGGAGGAGGAGAAAGTAGGCAGGGACTGGAGGCAAAGCAGGAAGGAGAGAAGAAATGAAGGAGTGGTAAAAGGAAAGGATAGGAAAGAAAACAGAAAGGGAAAGAAGGAAGGGCAAAGGACAAGGAAGAAGAAGGAAAGAAGGAAGGAAGGAAGGAAGGAAGGAAGAGAAGGAAGAATTTCCGATCTTGCCCGCTTCCCTACAAAGAAATTCAAACTAGGGGAAGCTGGAGGAAGTGGGAAGTCACTACCTGACTCTCACTGCTTTTAGACCCAGCTCACATTTTAGTCAAAAAAGCAATATTATTTCTGTAACAATGACCACCATGAGGCATAGCTTGTTCTAGCTAACTAGCTAAATTGCTGGCTGCATAAATGGAAGTGCCCATACCTGTGATCAGCACCTTGCAAGAGCACAGTCAGTCTCTTTTAGCTGCTCAATTCCAGCCCAATTATTAAAACAAGACAAACCTTCCACTCAAAAAAAAATCTAGACCTTCAGTTGGGAGGGGAAGGCAAGATGCAGAACTCCATTAAAGATGCTTTAACCTGCTGGACAGTGTCTAATTAGGCCAATTGAAATGAAGAATTGACAAAGCAGCAAGTTGCATAGCCAAAATTACTTCCTCCAGCTTTCACTTAAAATTAATCAGTGGGAGAAAGGGAAAAAATATCCCCAGAGAACCAGATGGCAAGCATGCTTGGGGGGGCGGGGGGGACAGTGGTAAAGTAGTGCGTGCAGACCTGGTTAGAAATAAATACTATTTAGCGGTACTATGAAAAAAAATGCAGACTTTATTTTAAATGCACTTAGAGACAAAAAGAAAGGATGTAACTAGGAGACACTCTCTGAATTTAAGTTTGGTTCTATTTCCCCCCCCTCCCCTCTGCTCTTTAAAAGGACGAGGTGGAGATTCGTATTATGGGCTCATATTTCCTGGAAACTGGAGCAGTAGGTAAAATATATCAGGCCACTGCACTGCCAAAAACAAGCAAAGCCAAAAGGAAAGTGATTGCCCCTGCCATTACTCTTTCTCTCCTTTTGTCTGGTTTACTTGCTGTTCTTCCTCTCCTTTCTTCCCATGAGCTGCGCCCTGTAAAAGGGACAGAGTAATCCAGCCACAGAAAACCAGGTTCAGAATAACAGAAAGGGCATTGGTACTTACCTGATAAGCCCAGTATCTCGCGTTGAGCATGTTTGAACGAGCATCCAGAGAGTGGGAGGTGTTTAGTCTTCTGCTTGGATAGGCTGGGCTTAATTGTTAGGATGCCTCTTACTCCTTCCTGGCTCCTCCCAAGACGCTCCCCCAGTTCTGGCGAGGTGAGGGATGTAACCCCCGCCCCTCTTGACCTCTCTTGCTTGTTTGTGGTACTACTACTACCACTTACCACTACCACTATTATTATTATTCATTATTCCTTATTATATTATATCACACTTGCAACCCCAATTATTATTGATTATTGCTATATTATTAATTATTCTATTATTATTCGTATTATTATCATATTCTCAGATTTATCGTTGACCAGACCAGGATCCTCCCAGAATGTGATATATGGGTCGGGCTGGAATCCTCGTCGCAGCTCACCGAAGAATGGGCGCTATTCAGGTCAGACAGAAGTAGCTTTGGTATCCAGTGCCTTTTCTCACATTGAGTGCTCTGAGCACCAGAGAGTCGAGACGAGTACCACAGCTTGCTTGACATACAGGGAAGCGCACAGCTCTACTGTCTGCGCTCTCGACGCCCCCACCCCACTCTGTCCGAGTGGACTCATGTAACACCCTCCTTCCAAAGGAGGCCTCAGCAGAAGCAAAACGATATCAATTTTGCTATATGTCTAATGAAAGGG
>BHFT01034754.1:3244-33305 GCA_004320025.1 Laticauda laticaudata | reverse complement strand
GGAACTACAGAATGGGCGTGGGCGAGCGAAAATGTGGCCTGGATGATGCGGTAATGGAGGATACAGAGAGGGGGATGGACGGCGGGGGGATGGGTGAAAAGACTGGGGAAGGATAGGATATGGCAATATGGGGACCTAGAGGGATAAACACGGTACGAGGGATAGGCAATATGTTGATAGTGTGGATTATAGCGATAGTGATAGGATAGGACAGGACAGGACAGGACAGGACAGGCAGAAACAGAAACAGAATAGAGAGTATTGGCAGAGTGAATAGAACGAGAGATAGAATACAGAGAGGAGGAGTGAAAAGAGATGGAATGGAATGGAATGGACATCAGAATGGGAATGAATAGGAATGGGGTGGGATGGGATGGATAGGGAATGGGGAATGGAGATAGGGAGAGGAGGAGGAGAGAACTGGAATGGTAATAGAACAGGAAGGAGAAAGGGACAGGGAAGGGAAGGGAAAAGGGAAGGGAAGGGAAGGGGAAGAGAAGAGAAGGCAGAGAAGAGAAGAGAAGAGGAAGAGAAGAGAAGAGAAGAGAGTAGAAAGAGAAGAGAAGAGAAGAGAAGAAGAAGAGAAGAGAAGAGAATATGGAAATGGAATAGAGTGAAGTGGAATAGGGAATAGGAGTGGAATAGGATAGAATAGAAAGCAGCACATAAATAGAATAGAAGAACTTAAGGCCCTGTCAGAGCATCGCCGACGGATTGCAAAAAGTATGTAAAGAAGGACACAGCGGACGAGAAAATGTTTCCATCCGTTGTTATGCCGCTCTCAAAAGTGCCCCAAAATTTGTTTCATAACAGAGCGGACCAACAACGGAAAGGATACGGACAGTGAGGAGGACGTAGCGAAGATGTTAAGCGGATGCTCAACGAAGCCTAGCGGACGGAAGTGGATGGAAGTGGAATGGAAAGCGGACGTCACGTCGCGCCAGGGCTTCCAGGGGAAGCAGCAGCAAAGCGGAAACGCGCAGCGGAAAGGAGCGGATGCCGAGCGGATGCTAGGGATGCCGAGCGGAATGACGCGGATGCATCACGGACGCCTAGGGATGCATAGCGGATGCAAAGTGGTTAACTGCGCATGCGGGGAGGATGCATTGCGTCAGCCCCCAGATATAAAGGACTGCAGCTCGCTAAGCAGGTCACGCAATTCAGAGGAAAGACCTGCTGCAGACACAATCTCCAGCCAACAACCATGGGGGAAGAAGAGGAAGCTGTGCCTACTCCTGGCAGCAGCCAGGCAAGAAGGACAGGGCCAACATCCCACCCCTGGTTGCTGACTATGCCTTCTGCTGGCGGCCTCTGCTGTTGGGTGCTGCTGCTGGTGCTGCTTTCTTCTGCTGCTGGCGGCTGACTCTGCTGGTGCTTGGTGGCTGCTCCTGGTGCTGGTGCTTCTGCTGGTGCTTCTTCTGCTGGTGCTACTCCTGGTCTGGTGCTTTCTGCTGGTGCTTACTCTGCTGGTGCTGCTGCTGGTGCTGCTGGTGCTCCTGGTCCTGCTGGTGCCTCCTGGTGCTGTTGCCTGTTTGCTGCTGGTGGTGGTGGTGTGTTGTGGACGGCAGCCCCTAGAACTCAAAGCCCTCTGATGAGGGCGGCCAGAAGGCCCTGCCAGAGGGAGGAAGAGGCAAATCGCGCAATAGGGAGAAGGAGACAGTACTCCACTGAGAGGAACAATGAGGATGAGGGGCTCGAGTGGCATTGAGGGAGAACGAGTACCTCTGGCAGAAAGGGGCACAGGCTCTATCAAGAGCACCCAAGGAGAAGCAGGCTCTTGGAGAAGAAAAGGCGGAGGGCTGGGCCTACACTTCCGGAGGTCCTCCTCGGGTGGTGGATAGCACATGGGCACACCTAGTAACGGGAAGCTGCACTTGAAGAAAGTCTGGCCAGGCCGCGGTCAGCTCCACCAGAACGCGGGGAACCTATGTGAATGGCCAAGTGCAGCTTCTTGGAGGGTGAAGATCGCCACGGAGGAGCAGCCCCTCTGTCAACCCTCACTCTCAGGCACCCACAGCAGAGCCAGTCCTCTTCTGGCCAAGAAGTCAGTCTACTGTTCCAGGCAGGTATCTTTGGACGCCCGCACGACGGAGACCCCCCTGACAGTGCTGCACTCCCGTGCGGAGCGCGGGAGGACCCCCTGACGCATTTGGAGCAAGGAGAAGGGCCACTGAACACCAGAGACCAACCCACCCCCAACCCCAGCTCCAACTCCACAGAAAGCAGGCAGAGAGCCAGACCTGGAGGGACCAGAGCCTACACTGTCCTGCTGGAGATCAAGGTACAACCATCAAAAAGCAGCGTTAGATCTCCTCTCATCAGCTGGTAACAATCCGACATACCATCCTCAAACCGCAAGGCCGCTTCCTCACCTACGTCAAGCCAGACCCCCATGGACATGTCCGAATCCCAGTACCAGGTGAATCAAGGAGAGGATCACAGGTCTTCTGCACAACACTCCAGGCCCCAAGTGACCTGCTCTGTTACGCTGCGGTCCAGGTCTGCTCCGCCACCTCAGGTGATGTCACTGCCTTCCAAGGCTTTCCACAGGCCGCTACCTCCCAAGGCTACGGCTACCAAGGAGTTTTCCAGCAGCAACAGGCAGCCATTCCCAGTCCAGGCACAGTTACAATCGAATGCCACAGGTGCCACTGATGCGCACCAATGACAACAGACGCCACAGATGCAGACGCGCAACAATGCCACAGATGCCAACCCGAACGCAACATATGCCACTGACGCCTCACCTCGCTCACGCTGCAATACCAAACAGCCCACCTACACTCCTCCTTCCTCCACACAGCAGCCAAGCCCGGCCTCAGAACATGTGTCATCGGTCTTGGACTGACACGCGCCAATGTCATGGAGGAAAGGCCTCTCAACATCAACAGGACTGAGCCAAGCTCTCTGAGAGCTTCGCTCCAAACATACCATCCCCTGTTGTCCTCTCGGGGCCAGGCACTCCCAATGGCGCCGTCAGACCAGCACTCCAGCACAAGCACCTGCCACAGCACCTGGACCCCTTCACCCCCTGAGAACTATGGGCACGCCTCAGAAATGGACTGAAAGAGTGCCAGAGACTGGGTTGCTACCTGTTGACGTTTATCTTTCGTTGGGACACTTGACTTGATCATTTTGCTTTTTACAGTTTGTTAATTAAGGAAAGTTTATTTTTGCTTTCACAACACTTGTTTCAGTCTTTTTAGTAAATAAGTCTTGGTGGAAACTTTTAGAAATGGTTTAAAGCCTTTGCATGCTTGTGGGAATGGGGTTAAAGGATAGCAGTGGGATGGGCAGGGGACACTGTGGGATGGCTAATAGCTGTGGGGATGGATTAGGAAATAGCAGTGGGATGGGCAAGCGGATACCTGTGGGATGGGTAATAGCTGTGGGATAGATAAACCTCTAGTGGCAACATGTGGACCTGTATGGTCGCACCCTCCAGGTGCCACACCTATGGCCGCTTTATTATCAATAAACAATGTAATCATTGATCCACAAATTTCAAACATAAACACACTCTTTATTAAATGCCCTGTTCATTGTAGGGCCCACTCAACACATGCACAATCTCATCAGTGTGATGAGATAGGGCTGAAAGGGAGCATCCATTAAGACTTACCATCCTGTCTTGGCCACTCCACTGCCTCCAGCTGGGGAAGTTTGCAACAGTGTCACTCAGGAAGGTTGCGCTGCCTTCTTCCCTTCAACGTGAGGCTCTGTTGGGGCCTAGCACATCCAGAGTGGTCTATCAGGTTTGCGCCCTTGCCTCCATTCAGCCAGGCTCCATGTCCCCTGGAACCTGTTGGCCAGGATGCCAAAGACGTTCTCCACCACCCCGCCTTGCCCTGGACCAGCCTATAGTTGAAGATCCCTCTCTTCACGGGTGAGGCACTGGAAGTGTAAGCGGCTTCATGAAGGTAGGTTCTGAGGGGAAGGGTCATCCCCTCATGATGAAAGTAGGGCACAATCTTTGTAAATCGTTGGGCGGGGGTCTGGATCTGGGAAAGCACCATGATGAGGTGCATCCAGCCTCCTCCTGAGGTGATGGCGTTTGTTAAAAAATACCTGGGGCATCTGAAGCTGACACGTTGCCTGAAAGCATCGATTGTACATGAACTTGCTAGTCAGCATCAAACCATGGCAAAAGAGGATGAGATGAAAGAAGCCCTTGTAGTTGTGATAGGTGGAACCCTGAGGTTTTGGCTGGAGCTTTTGCAGGCCACGTGCTTCCCATCTAATGGCTCAATGGTGTGGGCGAAAGTTCCACCTCTGATACCACTGCCTCTGCAACTTTCTTCCAGCGCTTCTTCAGAGTGCTGGGGCAACTGGAGGAGCTCCTCCAGGTATTCTTCGATGAATGGCCTGCAACCACTTCTCTGACCACAATGCTGATGGTGTTGTGTGGACACCGTTCCAGGCGTAACTGCATGCTCCTGTACCGTAGTCCCTGGAGGCCAGGTGGCGCAGAAGTCAAGTGCCACCTTGAGCCAGGTTCCAGCCTGGACCGGAAGTTGGTGGTTTGCCTTGGTCAACCTGGGTCTCAAAGCCGCTCTGGTGAGAGAGCAAGAGCAAGAGCAAGAGCAAGGCTGAAGAAGGTCTGCACAGCCAGGGCTGCTGGACTGAAAGGTGAGATCCAGGTGAGTTCCTCCCCCTTTTATAGGAAATATAGGTTTGCCGCTAGGTGTCCTTATCCGCATCCTCTAACATCCTCCCAGACATCCCTAAATATCCGAGAATACGTCCCACTATACCAATGTTTTTTCTTGTTTTAATAATGCTTTATAGCCGAGCTGAATCCGCTTTCATCCTTTCTACATCCATGGCTACTTCATGCTGCATCTCCATCCATGTCGTTTCGCTTCCTCCCTGTGTCCGTTTTCCGCTGGAGAGATGTAAGTTGCCGGCTGGATGCGCAGCGGATTGCCTACCGGAATATAGCGGACGTTGTAACGGATGACGACGGACAAATAACGATGTTCCCGCGTATGCGTTAGCGGAATGTAGAACGCCGGAACGCATTGGATTACTTTATCCGCTAAAAGTTTTGTGCAGCTTCAAACTTTTTTTGAGAGATGAAATCTCTAGTACGACGGATGCTGGACGGATAGAGAGTATGAATAACGGACTTGCAGTGGAGTTACAGAACGGATGCATCGCATTAAACCAACGGATGGCAAGTGTTTCTCTCCGTTTTACATCCTCTTTCCATCCGTTGGTGCTGTGTGACATGGGCTTAAAGCAGAATAGAATTAGAAAGAATGGAATAGGAATAGGAACAGAACAGAACAGAACAGAATAACAGAGTTGGAAAAGACCTTGGAGGTCTTCTAGTCCAACCCCCTGCTTAGGCAGGAAAGTCTACACCAATTCAGACAAATGGTTGTCCAACCTCGTCTTAAAAACATCCAGTGTTGGACATTTACAACTTCTGGAGGCAAGTTGTTCCACTGGTTAATTCCTCTCACTGCCAGGAAATTCCTTCTTAGTTCTTAAGTTGCTTCTCTCCTTAATAAGTTTCCACCCATTGCTTCTTGACTCCCTCTTCTTTAGGGCAGCCCCTGAGATATTGGAGCACTGCTGTCATGTCTTCACTAAAGTAATCCTACTCAATTTCTACAACTGTTCTTCATATGTTTTAGCCTCCAGACACCTAATCATCCTGGTTGCTCTTCTCCACACTCTTTTCTACAGTCTCAGCATCTTTACATCGCGATGAGCAAATCTGGATGCAGCAACCCAAGTGTGGCCTTACCAAAGCATTATAAAGTGGTATTATTAATACTTCACATGATCTTGATTCTATTCCTTTGTGGATGCAGTTTAGGATTGCATTGATTCTTTTGGCAGCTGCCACACACGGCTGGCTCATACTTAAGCAATTGTCGACTAGGACTCCAAGATCCCTCTCACAGAGCATCCTTCGGTCTTCTCACCATCAGCAATTCCAACTGGCCATAATATAGTTGCAACTTATACAAATTTGCCTCTGTGTTATTTTCTCAGTTCAGATTATGCCTGTCAAAATATTCCCTTTAATTCAGGTGGGGGTCCTTTCTGTTTTGACATGGACCTGGTTGAATTACTTCACAGGGCTGGCCAGATACCAGATTTGCCTTTTTTTTTTTCATCATTTAAATCCTGCTGTACGAAGATGCGACTCTATTTCATTTTCTCTATTTCCAGGTTATTTACTTGGTAAGGTTCAGTATTAAAATCAATATTGAGTGGGTTATTAATTGGAGACATCATTAATCAAGTTCTCTGGGGGGAGGGGAATATAAGTAGAAAACAGAGCCAAAGGGTAGCAGTAAACATGTTTTTTAATTTCAAATTTTAAAAATGTAATTTCAGTGGGATGTTGTTTTTAACGGCCAACAAATTGTGGAATTTCTTACACGTCAAGTCCAATTAAAGGAAGGCTTTCAAATGTTATTTGCTGTATGTGGAAAATGTCCCGCAAGATGCAATACAGATAGTCCTTGACTTATAACCATTCATTCAGTGACTGTTCATGGTTACGACGACACTGGAAAAAATGATTTACTATAGTTTCTCACACTTGCAGCATTCCCATGGTCATGTGATTGAAATTCAGACATTTGGCAACTGGCATGTACTTATGACTGTTGCATTGCACCAGGGTCATGTGACTAGATGGTTTCTGACAAGCAAAGTAATATAACAGAGTAACAGAGCTGGAAGGGACCTTGGAGGTCCTCTAGTCCAGCCCATTGCTCAAGCAGGAAAACCTGTAACATTGCAGACAAGTGATTGTCCCGTGTCTTCTTGAAAGCCTCCAGTGATGAAGCATCCACAACTTCTGGTGGCAAGCAGTTCCACTGATTAATAGTTCTCACTGTCATGAAATTTCACCTCAATTCTAGGTTGCTTCTCTCCTTGATTAGTTTCCACCCATTGCTTCCTCTCTTGCTTCTGGTACTTTGGAGAATAGATTGACCTCCTCTTCTTAGGGGCAGCCCTCAAGTACTGGAAGATTGGTATCATGTCACCAAGTCAATGAGGGAAGCCAGATTCGCTTAAAAACGGGATGATTCACTGGACAACTGTCGCGTTCCCTTAACAACAGTGGCAGAAAAGATCAAAATTCAGATGCTTGGCATCATACTTAACAACAGTGGCAGTGTTCCCGGGGTCACGCAATCCCCTTTTGCAACCGCCTGACAAGCCAAGTCAATGGGGAAGCCAGATTCAATCAACAACCCTATTACTAACGTAACAACTGCAGTGATTCAGTTAACAAACTCTGGCAAGAAAAGTTGTAAAACGGGGCAAACTCCCTAAACAATTGTTTCCCTTAGCAACATACATTTCTGAGCCCATTGTGGTCGTAACTCGGGGGCCACTGCACTATTTGGAAGACCAGAGTTTTATCTGTTGAATTAACATAAATATGAGTCAGTTGCCAAGTGTCTGAATTTTGATCACGTGACCGGGGATGCACAAAGGGGTCATAAGCCATTTTTTTGAGTGGCATTGTAACTTTGAACAGTCACTAAACTCAACAAAAATCAGCTGTGAGATGCACTCATGCCCAGTGAGGTAAGTTTGCCTACAGCTCGTGTGCCAGCATAAATGGCTCTGCATGCCACCTGTGGCATGCATGCCATAGGTTCGCCATCATAGTCTTAATCCGATAAAAATTCTGGCAGAATTTGGCAAACGGAAAACGGGCCCAAATATACAAATACTTACAAGATGATGTCCACTTTCAAAGTATTATAAACTGTGTTCTTTCAGTCTGTGTTCTTTTATGCAAAAGCCCAAATTTTCCAGGCGCGCATCTGCTCAAGCCCTCCTCACTGAATTCTTAGACCCACCCTAGGAAGAGGGAGTGAGCGAGCGAAGCAAGCGAGCAATCAGGCCCCTTCACTAGAAAACTGCGAAAAAAAAAATTACATCTTCAATCTGTTTTTAATTAATCCGTTAATCAGAGCAATTAATAGATGAATGCTTCGAACCCGGTGCTTGTAATTTGATAACTCAGCTGCTGCCTTTTCAAGTCACGGGAAGATCTTAGTAAATCGGGAGACTTTCAGAACAAAAAGAGTTTAATAATGCATCCGGAGTCGTTCGGGTGCAAATAACCGCCAAGTTATTAGCAGCATTTGTCTATTTCTTGCCTCTGGAGATGGGGGTGCAAATGAAGGGAGGGTGTTGCAAACTCTTTAGCTAAGGAAGGGGAGGGCGGCATGCAAACAGCCTCTTCGACTGGAAATATCTTCTCCGGCTTTTTGCTCTAATTTGTCAGTGAAACAGAATAGCGGCCCCCGGAATACAGCTGAAATTATAAAATAAAACAGCACACACTCCTGGCTCCTGGTGGCTTTTAATGTCACATTAGAGAGAGGATAATTCTGCATTGCTGATAAGACACAAAAGCGCTTTAATGCTTAGGGCAGTGATGGCGAACCTTTTTGTTGTGGTGTGCCAAAAGTGTGCACGCACTTCCAGTATAAACAGGCCTGTTTTTCGGTCTCCAAAGGCTGCAGAGGCTTCCCTCAAGCCTCTGGGAGGCCGAAAAAGGCCCTAGACAGGCCAAAAATCAGCTGGGAGGTGCACATATGCGCAGTGCAGGTAGGTTTGGCTGGGGCTCGCGTGCCCATACGAATGGCTCTGTGTGCTCCCTGTGGCACACATGCCATAGATTTGCCATCTGGGACTTTAGAGTGTAGATTTGGGGTTCGGTGTGGGGGGATCATCCTCATATCATGAGGAGCAGGGGGTGTCTCTTTCCTGTTTGCCGGATCTTGGGGCGCAAGCAGACAATCGTTCCTATATTGCCAAAAGAGGTCAGGCACACCCTGACTTAAAGGAGCCAAGAATCTCCAGTTAGGGAACGCCCCATTTTGCGATCGCTCTTGCCACATGAAGTCTCCTCTCTCCACCTCAACTTTTGAAAAGAATTTAACCTTGAGCTGAGTCAGTTCAGGCTCCTCTTTCAGCTGCTGTTTTTTATTAAATCAATCAGAATAGAGCCAGAAGGGACCTTGGAGGTCTTCTAGTCCAGTCCCCTGCTCAAGCAGGAGATCCTACACAATTTCAAACAAATGACAGTCCAGGCTCTTCTTAAAAACTTCCAGTGTTGAAGCACCCACAACTTCTGAAGGCAAGCAGTTCCACTGGTTAATTGTTCTCACTGTCAGGAAATTTCACCTTAGTTCTAGGTTGCTTCTCTCCTGGATTAGTTTCCATCCATTGCTTCTTGACTTGCCTTCTGGTACTTTAGAAAATATCTTGACCCCCTCTTCTTTGGGGCAGCCCCTCAAATATTGAAACAGTGCTCTCATGTCCCTTCTCCTCCTTCTTTTCTCTAGACTAGCCATACCCAATTCCTGCAACTGTTCTTCATATGTTTCTGTCTGCAGGACCTTAATCATCTTAGTTGCTCTTTTTTTTTTCACTATTTCCAAAGTCTCAACTTTTTTCTAATGTGGTGACCAAAACTGAATGCCATATTCCAGGTGTGGCCTTAATAAGGCTTTATAAAGCGGTACTAATACATCACATGATTTTGATTCTGTGCATCTGTTTCCACAGCCAAGGATTGTACGAGTTTTTTTGGCTGCTGCTCCTGTTTATGTGATCGTCCCACTAGGACTCCCTCTCGCTGTTACTGATTTTAAGCCAGGTTTCGCTTCACCTGTACTTGTACCTTTGGTTCTCCCTGAAAATAAAGTTCCTTCATTAGTTTCCTGTTTTCAAAAGCTGGCTGAGACAGCGGATTTTGTGACTTTTCTGATGAACAGGGATAAAACACTGCTGTTTTTTGCCTCATATTTAGCAACCAGCTCTATACCTGTGCTTCGCTACGAAACTATGTGATCGGGCTTAGTTTTTGGGGAGGAAAAAAAAAGGGGGGGGAGAATTGTGCTTCTGCCTACCAGCATCCCATGGTATTCATCTGGGGAGCATCCTGTCAGTGTGTGAGAGTTGAGGGCTGTTTGGAAACTGAAACAGTATTTGCTGTGTGAGCAAGGAGACAGCAAGGAGCCCAGGCATGGCTTAGTTCAATTGTTCTGTATTGAAGCTGCTTGGGTGCTGTGAAAGTAAACTAAAACTGAAACTCCTCTTCTCTGCTTATCTTTTGCATTTAGAACAGACTTCTTTTCAGGTGGGGAGGGGAAGTGAAATTCCTAAGCATCAGAGCGTGATAATAATAATAATAATAATATATGAAATACTAATGCTCTGATGGTCATTTCGAAGAATCCTTTCTTAGTGAGCACTAGAAGTCAAGAGGAACATACATGCCAAATTTCAAGTTTGTAGGCTTTATGGTTCTGGAGATATTGTGATGATGCGTGAGTGGTATTTTGCTTTTATATAGATAGATTAGTATTTTAAAATGGCAAGAGTCTTTTTAACTCAGCCTTTCGAGTGCAGGATAGGGTTAAAATATATATATCTGCTTCTTCCACCAGCAAGTTGCCAGGACCAATAAGGTAATTAACCCGGAGTGTCTGAAGACACACACATTAAAACTACATATTACAAGGAAGTGTGGCAGGGTAACATTGCCTTCTAACCTTGTGTTCAAAGCTCTAACTAGCTATACAGTTCTTTTTTTTCCTCTCCCAAAGATTCTGCTCTTATTCCCCACAGCAACAGATTTTTTTTTCTTTTTCTTTTTTCTTTTTCCAGAAGAAAACCATTACTCTTTGGTTACTGAACATTACCCAGTCCTTCTCCAAGATCTTCGGAAAAAGAATGGCTCCCTGAGGCCCAACTAAGAGGGAAGTTGGTCCCCCAAGTCCTCTTCAAAGGAAGAGCGGTAGTAAACCAAAATAATAAATAATAACTTTTTGGGGACTTCTGCAAGCTCAGGGGGGATTCTGAGCAAGCCGATATTTATTTTCTTGGGTTGCAAATGGACGTGTTTTGGATCCCAGCCTGCTGACATTCATTGTTGGAGCTGGCCATTAAAGAGAGCGAATGCTCCCCTATGGATTCCGACATCGTGTCGTTTGCTTGCTTTCGGCTTGATGGAAGTGTGTAAACTCAAGTCATGGTTTGCAAGCCATGGTTTGCCCGAACGGATCGTTCTAGTTCATTCAGAAACTGTCGCTAAACAAAGCAAGATTTAGCATGAGGGACAAACCTGGCCACTCTAAATGTAGAGAAAACAAACGGTAAAATTTACATCTTGCCTTTCTGCTTGAAGGTAAAGGTTCCCCTTGCATATCCGTGCTAGTCATTTCCATCTCTAGGAGGCGGTGCTCATCTCCGTTACAAAGCCAAAGAGCCAGCACTTTCCGAAGATGTCTCCGTGGTCGTGTGGCTGGCAGGACTAAATGCCAAAGGCACGCAGAACGCTGTTCCCTTCCCACCAAAGGGGTCCCGATTTTCCGACTTGCATTTTTTTAGATGCTTTCGAACTGCTAGGTTGGCAGAAGCTGGGACAAGTAACGGGAGCTCACTCCGTTACGCGGCGCTAGGGATTCAAACCGCCAAACTGCCAACCTTTCTGATCGACAAGCTCAGTGTCTTCGCCACTGAGTCACCGCGTCCCTTTCTGCTTTAGACAAGCACTTGTGGGGGTCTCCCCAAATTTAAAAAGAAAGAAAGAAAAGATTATATACAAGGAGTATTCAACTCAGTCAATAATTAAAAGCCCTTGATAGGCCCTCTAAATCAGTGGTCCCCAACCTTTTTTGTACTAGGGACCAGTTTCATGCAGAAACACTTTTTAGCGGACCGGCAAAATCAATTCCTCCCCAATAGTAAAGGGCTTCTTAGCTTTAGCAAAAAACATATTTTTTAGCAAAAAACATATTTTTATGTATATTTTAATCACAATTATTCATTCTTTGCAGCCCGGTACAAAATGATCCACGGACTGGGACCGGTCCGCAGCCCGGTGGTTGGGGACCCCTGCTCTAAATGCTCAGAGCAGAGGCCAAGGGAGATCTTCCCTTCGCTTGGAAGCTGCCTCGATAAATGCTTCTTCCCTGGATTACACAGATGTGAGAGCGACTGAGAAGAAAGGGCTGTCTTCCTAAGAGATCTTAATCGATAGATTCCTAATGAGAAATGGCACCTTAGATACTCAGGATCTAAGCTACTTAGTGCTTTTAAATGCCAGCATTTCTCTTTCTCTCTCTTGCTCCATCCCTCCATCCAATCACTCCATCCATCCTTCCATATTTATCCATCCCACCCATCCCTCGATCCTATCTCTCCTTCAATCATATCTATATATCCTTCCTTCCTTCCCTCCTATCCATCCATTATATCTATCCATCTCTTCTTCCATCCATGCAGCATATCCATCCATCTGTCCATTCTTCCCTCTTATCTATCCATCCATCCATCCATATCCATGTCTCTTACCATCATATCTACCCCTCCCTCCCCCCCCTCCAGCATATCCATCTATTGATTTATATTGATCTACCTATTCATGGCTAAGGTGGTAAAATTCACCATCTCCTGGTGATTGGCTGAAAGTCACCCAGTTAATTTTCATGCCTAAGGCGGGACTAGAACTCCCAGGCTCTTGCTGATTGGCCCAAAGTCACTCAGCCAGCTTTCATATCTAAGGAAGTACTAGAACTCACCATCTCCTGCTGATTGGCCCAAAGTCTCCCAGCTGATTTTCGTAACTCAAACAGGACTAGAACTCACTATCTCCGGGTGACTGGCCCAAAGTCACCCAGCCAGCTTTCATACCGAAGGCAAAAACTCATCCAGTTTCCTGGATTCGAGGCTGCTGCCTTAACCACTAGGTCATACTTTGCTCCAGCAACGCCTCAGGGAAATCAGCTAAATGTGCTTTCTAGCAGATTCCTAGATGGCTGTGATATTTTTTTTTTAAAAAATGTCCTTTGCTTCAAATCCAGATTCGGTCGAAATAATTTTACATATAGAAAAATGAACATCTACTTCGAATGCCCTTTGGCATTCAAATCTTTTATTTATTTTAATTGCACATGTAATCCAAAAGAGAGTGAGAGATGCACACAATCTAGGGTGGGGAAAAAAACACGGTACTAACATGACAAAAAAACCCAATACCTACGCTCATAAATGCATGCAAACATGCTTCCTTTTATCTGTCAGCTGCAAGGTAACAGGAGGAAAAAATTTATATCGTGTGCATTTGTGTTCAGAGAAAAAAATAACCAAAAGAAAGAATTTCCAAGAGAGGTCAGAGTGTGTGAAATTTAATTTTAAATAATCCACCCGAGACTGGGGGATGCTCATAATACGTTGTACCGAATTACTTATTTTACAAACAAAAATGGCGCTTCTAAGCAAACGTTGCCTCAAGAAGAAAAGACAGGCAGTCCTCGACTTATGACAGTTTGTTTAGTGAACATTCAAAGTTACAACAGCACTTAAGGGACTTAAGGAAACGTTTTTCACACTTACGGCTGCTGCAGTGTCCTCTTGGGGGGGTCACGTGATCAAAATTTGGATGCTTGGCAACTGGTTCACATTTATGATGGTCACTGTGTCCCTGGGGTCACGGGATTCTCTTTTGCGACCTTCTGACAAGGGAAGTCCACGGGGAAAGGCAGATTCCCTTAACAAACTGTGTTGCTAATTTAACAGCCTCGGTGATCCCCTTAACAAACGTAGCAAAGAAAGTGGTGAAATGGGGGCCAAGCATCCCTTAACAACTATCTCACTTAGTAACATCAATCCCTGGGCTCAATTGTGGACGTAAGTCGAGGACTACGTGTAAGAGCAAGCAAAACTACCCAGCTATAACTGTAATCTGGATGTATAGCTACCCAGCTATAACACTGGAAGTTTTTAAGAAGAGATTGGATTAACCATTTGTCTGAAGTGTGTAGGGTTTCCTGCCTAAGCAGGGGGTTGGACTAGAAGATCTCCAAGTCCCTTCCAATACTGTTATTCTATTCTATTCCATTTTATTCTTATTCTATTTTCCATTGCATATTCTATTCTATTTTCTATTTTCTGTTCTATATCTTATATTCCATTCCATATTCTATATTCTATATTCTATTCCAGTGATGGTGAACCTTTCTGTTGTGCCGTGCCGAAAGCGCGCACGCTTGACGGCACCCACAATGCAATGCACCCCGCCCCCCCGAGCATACGCACGCAACACCCTATTGCCACCGCCCCCTTACCTGTACTGCATGTGCCTCCCAGCCGATTTTCAGCCTATTTGAGGCCTTTTTGGCCTCCCAGAGGCTCAAGGGGAAGCCTCGAAATACCAGAAGTTACAAAACCGGAAGTACCGGAAATGGTGAAACAGGCCTGTTTTTTGGCCTCCAAAGGCTGCAGAGACTTCCCTCAAGCCTCTGGGAGGCCGAAAACCAGCTGGGAGGCATGCACATGTGCAGTGCAGGTAAGTTTGGCTGGGGCTCACATGTCCGCATAAATGGCTCAGCATGCTACCTGTGACACGGGTACCCATAGGTTCACCGGCACAGTTCTATATTATATTCTATATTCTACGTTCTACGTTCTATGTTCTATATTCTATTCTAATCAAGACATCAGTTAGAAAGGCTGTTCTCCATCACTCGTGTTGGACGTGTATTTCCTATCAAACGGTCTTCCCATCAATTTGAAATAGTCCCCCAGTATTCGTTTAGTGACCGTTCAAAGTTACAGCCATTCGGGGGGGGAAGGACCAAGGACCGTTTTTCACACTTAACAACCGTCACACCCGTCGTCACACAATGCAAGATGTTTTTACAAAAGGAGACGAACAAAAAACGCCGTGCCTCCAAGGGAGGAGGTTAAAAAAAATGTTTTTAATTTAAAAAAAGAAAAAAAAAACACAATGCATTTTCGGCGCGCCCATACCCTTTGTACCGATAAACCCCGTGCCAAGAAAAGACATCGAGGCGGAGAGGTGGTTTATTACATGATTATATGAAAACAATGTTTATTTTAATAATATGCTACTTCTCACCCATCCCGCCCCCTTAAATGAAAAACCAGCACTTTGAAACTATGGCAACTGAGAAGAACCCGGCCTCCTTGAATATTAAAAGCCTTATTACAAGGAGACTAACCTGGAGATGCTGTAACTGTAAAGGGTGCCACTAAGCTGGCGCTATTCAGATACGCTTGTCTGTATAGATAAGTTCTCGACTTACAACTGTTCAACGTTGCGATGGCGTTGACAAATGTGTGTTGCGGTTCACCGGCAGCCTGTGCAGACGGCAGCAGAATCGGACAGTGGGGAAGCACAGGGACCAGTCAGGGAGTCTGGGGAGGGTCTCATCCGATGCAGAGATTAGGCCAGGACCATCTGCGAGTGGGGTGCTGCCTCTGGAGCCTGGCAGCAGCAAGGCAGAGGAACAAGGGGAGCCTGTTCCCAGTGCACGTATGCACAGAGCTGCCAGAAGGCAAGATCAGCTGAAACAAAAGGGTTGACTCGGGAGTAAGGCTGCAAGGTGATTGCGCCTCCCATAAGGTATAAAGGAAATGCAAAGATAGAGAAATCTTTGCAGGAAGCAAAGTCGTTCGCTCTGTTCAGATTAATCCTTGAAGCTTTGTGTGGACTTTGTACTTTGGTTGGGTTTTTTTACAGTTCATTTGGCACTTTTGTTGTTGTCAGAAATTCAAAAGAGAGAAAGGTGGGTGCTTATCTTGACGGAATGCTTGGGACTCTTTACCAGCTGAGAATGAACATAATTCCCATCGTTGAAATAAAACAAGAGTTGTTTTAACTAAGTGTGTGCTTAATTATGGTCTCAGGAAGCCTTGGTCAGAACAATGCGACTTGGGACCGGTTTTTGCCATGGCGACTGTTGCTACATCCCCCGCAGCCACAGGATCAAAAATTCAGAAAGCTTGGCAACTGGCATGTACTTACCATGGTGGCAATGTCCCGGGGTCACATGTTCCCCTTTTGAGATCTTCTGGACAAGCCAGATTCACTTAACAACCGGGTTGCTAACTGAACAACTGCAGGGATTCCCTTAACGGTGGCAATAAAAGCCATTAAAAGAAAATGCAAAGCTCACTTAAACAAATGTCTCGCTCAGCAACAGAAATTTTAGGCTCAATTGTGGCCGTAAGCCGAGGAGCTACCTACACTATGGAATAATAATAAAACAAACGGGCAGCAATTTCAGCCATGGAGATTTTTGATAATACAGGTAGTCCTCAAGTTGCGACCACAGTTGAGCCCAAAATTTATGGTGCTAACATTTGTTAATGAGTTTTACCCCATTTACTACTCTTTTTTTTGCCAGATTTGTTGCATATTTCCAACAACTGAACAGAACAGGGTCATGATGGCAAACCTATTGGCACACATACCACAGGTGGCACGCAGAGCTATTTGTGCTGGCACGCGAGCTTCAGGCAAACTTACCTTACTGCGCATATGCATGAGCTTCACAGCTGATTTTTGGCCGGTTTGAGGCCTTTTTAGGACTCCCAAAGGCTTGAGGAAAGCTTCTGCAGGCTTCTACATGTTTTGTAGGCCAAAAACTAGCCCCATTTCATCACTTCCAGTATTTTCGGAAAAACAGGAAGTGATGAAATGGGGCTAGATTTCAGCCTACAAAGCTGTAGAAGCCTGCAGAAGCCTTCCTCAAGCCTTCGGGAGGCCAAAACAGGCCTCAAACCGGCCAAAAATCAGCTGTGAGGTGTGCAGTGCAGGTAAGGAAGGGGGCGGCGGCATGGGGTGGCAGTTCGCGCAAATGTGCAGGAGGCATGGGGGGGCGCGCCTACTGGGTGCTGGCATGGAAGCCCACGTGCGCAAGTGCACATGCAATTTTCACCATGGGGGCCAAAAAAAGTTAGCCACTATTGGAATATAGAATATTAGAGTAGAATAGAATAGAAATTTAGAATAGAGTAGAGAAGAGAAGAGTAGAATAGAGTACAGTAGAATTCATAAAATTGGGTCGGTCTTATGATCAACCCAATTAATGACCATTATGACATAATAGGCAGGCTCCATTATGGTCATATGTCAAGGACCACCTGTACAATTAAATCTCTCCCTGTCCTAATCTACCTGCTGGCATTTATTAGTGATTTCAGTTCATTTCTTTCTTCCTGAAGGAAGCTGAGTCTTTCTCAAATTGGCATGCCAAGTTTGTAAGCCGAAAAAAAGTCTGTAAGTGAAACTTCCCACCAGACTGAACTGCGGGCAGGCAATATTCAGCTTATCTTCTTTTTCTGCTATCTGGGGTTCCTTCCCCTTCGCCTACTCTTCAAGAGACAAAAAAAATTAATATGGCTTTTCATATCAGAAGGACTCCATTTCCTATCGCCCAGCAATAAACTCTGGGTGTTATTGACCAATAATCTCAGTATTGCGAGCTTTGTGTGGTTGTATTAAATCTTCATCTCAGATACAATCGTTGGGTAATTAAAACATCATAGCTAGGTGAAGTGTGGCAGTTACAATGCATCAGTGATAACAATTATATATTGTTAGCTTGGTTTTGCCGTCCTCGCTGTAATTCCTGAAGAAATCACTTCTTTTATCCTTTTCGGGACTCATTTTTAAATGGTGTGCCTATGATGACCTGAGGCATGGCACAGAGCCAACCCAGGCAAGCTGGCAATTCAAACCGCCCCTTTATTGCTCCAAATTCCCTCCAAAAACTCCCAGGTTTCTGGCAAGTCCCAGAGCCATGGGATGAGACATGCACACACACACATATCTCACGAAGCCTCTGGCTGCAAATAGTCCAGTCCAACACTGTAAACACCATGGCTGCAAGCAAGGAAATCCAGCAGGCAACTCGAAGAGTCCCGAAAGCCAATAATCCAAAAATCAAGAAGGAATCCAGGAAAGTTCAAACGTCGACATTCAACACTCCAGGAGTTCAGTCTTTGTTCCCGACAAATGCCTCTCCCTACAACGTCTCCTTAAGCCTCAGTCCCCAGGTGTACCTTAGAAAGAGGGGCGGGGTGCTCTCCTCCTGACTAGTCGGGTCAGCCTGCGCAGTTCTCACCTTCTCTCCACTCTCCATGCTCAAGGATCAGGAGGGGGCAAGTCCTTGCTTATCGCCTGAGCTCCGTCTCTCATGTTCCCTGCTTAACCTCTTTTCAGCATCCTGATCATTTTCCTCCCTGCCTACAGCCCATCCTAATCCTGAAAAGCCCCATCCCGACAGGACCTGCTCTTCCCCATTTTCCTCCGAAGCTGTCATGCCCCTGTTGGAATCTGACTCAGAGGGGAAAGCCGAACAGCTGACAGGGAGTGGGAGTTTGGCTCCATTGGCTGTGGAAGAAACTGGGGAAGGGCAAAGTCCGGGCCCACCCCCTCTTCCTCCTAGGGCACGTAGGGAGGAACGGAGAAGGAAGCAACGTGAGTTGCTTGGCTTACGGAGGAGGAAAGGGCCCTGATTCCCTTCAATAGCTGCAGCTGGGAACACAGTGGATAAAAAAGTTGCGCGCAGCAGGCTGTTGGGAGCAAACATGACTTTATCTTGTATCGTCGTGGCTTATCTGTGTTCCTTGCGTCTTCTCAATTCTGTAAGTTTTGCCATGCTTTCAAGTCTGAAATTCCTTCTCTTGCCCTGTCAAGCTAATTACCTCAGCTTGGTTTGTTTGGATTTTTAGTTACAGTCTGTATGTACCTTGTTTTGGACTGAATTTCCTCCACTTAAAGGCTGTTCCTGGGAGAGCTTTTCTCCAGCCACAAGGTAACCTGGACACTGGGGGCAAAGTTGGAGATAATAAAGGGACTCTTCTTGCTTATTTGACTGTGTTGCCTTTGTGCCATGTCCTGGGTCATCACAGAAGTCAATAAAGTCGCCTCTGAGATCTCTGTCAGTTCCAGCTCGTTCTCCCCCGCAGATGCAGGCTCCAACAGATGCATGACAGCCCCGCTAGATATAGAAACAAGGTGGAACCCCCAAATTAGCTAGGCTGACTGACATTTCACATGACATGGTTAAGCTGTGGAAAACCAACAGAAGTGGTCCTCAACATCTGACCACAAATTTCTGTTTCTCAGCAAGGCAGCCTAGTGACTCAAGACAACCAGTCATAGGCCAGGAGTAGTAGTTTTCAGATTGTTGTAACTAATCCCAGGTTAACCAAATGTTTCACAGGTTGTACTCAACTTATGACCAACTTCCACTGCTAAACCAAAAAGTTGTTAGAAGTGCATTTTGCCCTGTTTTGCAAGCTTCTTGGCCCCAGTTGTTAAGTGAATCACCACGGTCGTTAAATTAGCAACATAGTTAAGTGAACCTGGCTTCCCCGTTGCCTGTTGGAAGGCCGCAAAAGGGGAACATGTGACTCCGGGGACAGTGTAACCGTCATAAATATGAATCAATTGCCAAGCATCCAAATTTAGATTGGGGATGCTGCAATGGTTATAAAGTGTGAAAGTCAGTGATAAGTCACTTTTTTCAGTACCACTGTAGTTTCAGTCACTAAAGAAATGGTTGTAAATCCGAGGACTACCTCTAGCTGAGATCATCAAGACAAAGAATTACAAAAAAAATAAACACACGCTGATCCAATCCAGAAACCGAGTAGAACAACATTTCAGAAATGATAACTTCGTTGGACATATTGCTCAATCTATAGCAAAGTCAGGAGGAAAAGTCATCCGGTTTTGACAAAGTGAGACCATAAGAGATTTTTTTACACGAACCCTCTAAGAAAACAAGGTTAGTAAATTGAGAATTGCACTTGCACAATGCTAGAAAAAAGACACTATGCCAGTGGTGGCTAACCTTTTTGAGCTCCTGTGCCAAAAATTGTGCGCACACATGCATGTGCATGCTCGCATGCCAGCACCCAGAAGGCAATGCATGCACTCCCCATGCCCCCTACGCATGTGTGTGAAATCCTCCCATGCTCCCTTACCTGCACTGCACCTCACAGCTGATTTTCAGCCAGTTTGAGATCTTTTTCGGCCTCCCAGAGGCTTGCAAAAAGCCTCTGCAGGCTTTGCAGGCGAATAATAGGCCCATTTTGTCAATTCTGGTGTTTACGGGAAGTGATGAAACGGGCCTATTATTCAACCAGCAAAGCCTGCAGAGGCTTTTCTCAAGCCTCTGGGAGGCCGAAAAAGGCCTAAAACTGGCTGAAAATCAGCTGTGAGGCACACACATGTGCAGTGAGATAAGTTTGCCTATAGCTCGCATGCTGGCACAAATGGCTCTGCATGCCATCTGTGGCACACGTGCCATAGGTTCTCCATCACAACACTATGCCATCAGACTATCTAGTGATCCAAAAGATCTTAGATTGAGCAGAAATGGATAAACTCACCTTAGAGTTAAAGGACAAGGAAGACTCGGAATATTATACAGTTTGGGATAATTGGTATCAATGGATGGACAATAGGAATAAGAAATGTACAGATGAGAAGAAGATAAAGATATGTATATAAATAATTAGAAATGTACAAAAATGTGTTAATGTAACAAAGATATCTTAGTACTGTCAAAAATGATTGTGATTTGTAAAAAGCTTTTTTTAAATATATTTGTAAAAAGCTATTTTTAAATATATTTGTATTTTAATGTTTCAAAATTTCAATAAAGGTTATAAAATTTTTTAAAAAAGAAAAGTAAAAAGAAAACAAGGTTAGTAAAAATCAGTTGGGTGGACCTAAAATGAAAAGAGCTATCATCTATATATATTTTTTCCTAGCCCTAGGAAAAGAACCAGTTACGTACTTCAAAGTTCTTATGTCAGTGAACGATTTCAATGTATTTTACGTTACTCCAAGAATTGGAAAGAAGTTTTGTGACTATAGTTTCTGTGGTTCCAGATCAACAGGCCCGGCATAATATGTGCCAGATCATTGTGGATCAGACCCAACGTCCTTCTTGAGAGCTCTGAAAAGTGTGCTCAGAACTTGCCAGGTCTTACTTTTGGAGGCCTGCGAAGAGAGCTTAAAAGTATGTCTCACTGCTTTGTCTGGTGCCAGGGCTGCCCATCCCCACCTTCACTGAGAATGCAACAGATGCACCTGCCCATCAGGCAAGGGTAGGAGAGGATGGCCTTGGGAGTCAGAAGGGACACCCACAGGTTGGATAAGCAGAGGGCAAACTTTCGCTATCTCCAGAAATAGGAAAAGCTTTCTGGAAAGGGTCGTAAGAGGGGAAGAAAAATAAATACTTGCAAGATTTTGTTAATGTAACCCTTATAATAAAGACAGAGCTGGGATTCGTTGCTGGGTTTCTTGCATGGACCGCCTTGTCAGTGAACCAAGCACCATTGGTCTTCCTCATTTGTCCATAATCCAAATGGACTCTTCATCTACCTATAGAGCTAAATTCCTTAAAAATGCTGAGACAGAGACTGGGGAGATGAATTTATGATGTGACAGGAGCTGGTCAATTAGCCCTGGACAAGACTGGCTAAATAACGGCTTGTTGACTCACGATCTATGGGGTACACCCACAAAGGGATGGGTTCACACTACATGCTTGTCCCAATCCAAGCAGATTACCTAACTGCTTCATACAATGATTGAACACCTCAGAGTGTGTGTGTGAGAGAGAGAGAGACAGAGACAGAGAAACAAAGAGAAAGAGAGAGAGACCAACAGAGAGACAGCGAGAGAAAGAGACAGACACAGGCAGACAGAGACAGGGAGACAGAGACAGAGACAGAAAGAGAAAGAGAGACAGAGAGAGAAAGAGACAGAGATGGATAGAGAGACAAAAAGAGACAGAGACAGACAGAGACAAGAGGACAGAGAGACAAGGAGAGAGAGAGAGAGACAGAGGCATAGACAAAGAGAGAGACACAGAGACAGAGAGAAAGACAGACAGACAAACAGACAGAGACAGAGAGACAGACTTAGAGAGAGAAATAGAGAATCAGTCATAGGCCAGGAGAAGTGGATCATTTTAAACAGAACCAAATGTTTCACAGGCAGTCCTCAACTTACAACCAAAATCATAAGCAAGAGAGTTGTGAAGTGAGTTTTGCCCCGTTTTACAGCCCTTCCAGTCGTAGCTGTTAAGTGAATTCCTGCGGTTAAGTTAGCCACACGGTTGTGAAACGGGTCTGACTTTCCCCATTGACTTTTTACATGTCAGACAGTCATAAAGGGGGATCCAGTGACGCCAGGGATTTTGCAACCATCGTAAACATGAGTCAGTTGCCGAGCGTCTCAATTTGGATCCCGTGGGGATATCTCCAACAGCCACGAGTGGGGAAAACAGCCCGAAGTCGGGGTTTTTTTTTCAGCGCCATCACTTCAAATGGTCACTAAAGGGATGGTTGTAAATCAAGGACAACCTGTATTAATCCCTGGAACAAAAATTTCCAATTTACATTAAAAAAGGACCATCATCTTATCCTGGAAAAGAGAGACATACCTGCAGCTCCACCAATGGAGGTATGATTGCTAGATTCAAATTTCTTCTGAGATTTTCCGCCAGGAGAAGATGGCTCTTTCATCCGCTCGATGACATTTTCGGAGAGCTGAAAAATAACACACAAAAAGAGGTGGTTGTTGGTTTTCCAGTGGTATCCCTGGAACTGACTAAGGCTTCCCAAGACACCAACAAACACATATAAAATCCAAAACTCTTTTATTTTAGTTCAACGGCTGTGAATTATTGTCATTCACAGCCCGGAATGAGACTTAACCGGTTATAATTAGTCTCAGGGACGCCTGCCAAAATTCTATGGGAGAAGTCTGATAAGAATGCACCTTTATCTTTCTTGAAGTGCTGCCAACAACTAAAGTCCCAATTAGTCTTTCCAAAACCAAACAGAGAACTAATTCGCCACAGAGCTTTCAGAGTCCAAACCGGTCAGAGCAAACAATGTTGCTTCCTGCAAAGGTTTTCCTACCTTTGCACTTCCTTTATACCTTATTGGAGGGCCAATCACCTCCAAGCCTTACTCCCAAATTGCCTTTTTTGCCTTAGCTGCTCTTGCCTTCTGGCAGCTCTGTGCACATGCACACTGGGAACAGGCTCCCCTTGTTCCTCTGCTTTACTGCTGTCAAGACTCCAGAGGCTCCAGAGTCAGCACCCCACTCCCAGATGGTCCTGGCCCCATTTCTGCATCGGATGCAGGACTGTCATCTGAGTCCTCCCTAGACTCCCAGACTAGTCCCTGTTCCTCCCCACTATCCAATTCTACTGCTATTTGCACAGGCTGCCAGCGAACCACAACAGGAACATATATAATTCTCACGCTCCATCTTGTATGAGGTTTGAGATACAAAGTCTCCTAGCATTTCATTTGAGCTCTTAAGCCCTAAAATTGCTTTTGTCCAAAAAAACATGCCTGGAGAGGGGTTTAAAAAAAAATCTTAGAATATATTTTTTAAGCCGCCGGCAGGTAAATGGAAACGGAAATATATTAAATGTGATTTTCCTCGGCTAAAACGCATTCTTCAACTTTGGCTAGCCTTTCCCCCTTTCAAATAAAATAGCATTTTTTAAAAAGGGGAACTCGGTAAAAATTTTCTGAGTCTAAAATGGGACTTGGAATAGATGCTGGCAATCACTCGGCATCCAAAGGTCTTTTTAAAAAAATCCATCGTTCTTCTGCAGCCAACAACCACAGGACGTAGCCCAATAATGACAAGTATAAAATTTCTCTGGCCTTTTTCCCACGGAGAGGTAGGGGAGATTGGGCATTTTTCTTCCAAGAAACATAAAAATTTACTGTTTCCCCAAAAATAAGACCGTCTTATTTATTTTTTTGCCACCAAAAAAGGCACCAGGTCTTATTTTCACAGGAAGTCCTCCACTGATGAACCTCACTTGCACGGATCGCCCCCGGTCTTCGGGAATGTCTTCTTCTGAGGCCAGCAAGGCTTTCCTGAAGGCCTCTGCAGCCTTCAGGATTGATCCAAAGCTTTGTTATCAGCTCCAAAGGCCTTCAGGAAAGCCTTGCCAGCTGCAGAAGAAATGGGTCAGCAAGGCAGGTATCGAGGCCTGGCTACAACTGTCCAAAGGTAAGTAGTAGGGCAGCTCCACCATCCCCATCGTCACCCTAGCTTAATTTTACCAGTGCACTCTGGAATGGGTGGAATCTTAATTCGGGCTTATTTTGGGGGGTAGGGCTTATATTGGGCGCACATGTTAAAATCGAGCTAGGACTTACTTTCAGGGTAGGTCGTATTTTCGGGGAAACAGGTTAGAAAGAAATCCAAAGCTTAAAAGAGCCACTTATTTTCAGAAGCATTGAAGAAGAAAAAAAAATCATCCTTATTTTCTTTGGAGGGAGGGTGCATTTTGCAAGCAATTTCCAACCACACAATCTTGGGAAAAAGACCCCCCCAGGGCCAGCTACAAAAATGAAATACCACTAGAGAGGTGCATACATGGCCCACACAATACAGGTAGTCGTCGACTTACAACAGTTTGTTTGTAGACTGTTCAAAGTTGCAACAGCAATGAGAAAAGTGACTTATGGCTGTTTTTTTGCACTTATGACCATTGGGGCAGCCCCACCATAGCTTGATCAAAATTTAGATCAGCTTGGCAACTGATTCACATTTATGATGGTTGCAGTGTCCTGAAATCCCCTTTTGCGATCTTCTCGCAAGCCAAATCAATGGGGGAAGCCAGGTTCATTTAACAACCGGGTTTCTAACTTATCAACTGCAATGGTTCACTTACCAACTGTGGCAAGGAAAGTCATCAAATGGGGCAAAACTCACTTAACAAATGTTTCAGTTAACAACAGGGCTCAATTGCGGCCATAAGTTGAGGACTATCTGTAGGGGGCTGCAATCCTCCACATGTCCTTGATTGGAATACAGGACTCCAATCACAGCATTAAAGCTGAAGTGCTACTGCTGAAAAATGGGGAAGCCTTCACTGGCTCCAGAGACAGCCAAGGTTTAACAGATAACAGATAATCAGAGTTGGAAAGGACCTTGTAGGTCATCTAGTCCAACCCCCTGCCCAAGCAAGAGATCCTACACCATTTCTGACAGATGGGAGTCCAATCTCTTCTTGAAAGCCTCGAAGTGATGAAGCTCCTACTCTCTAAAGACTAGCTAGAAAGCAAGAAATCCAACCATTTCCCGCTTCCTTGCTAATCTAAATCTCCCGGCACAGCAGATCAGATGATGGTCGGAAAAAGGAAAAATAGCAATTTACCAGGCAAGTTTACCAGGTAAGGAGTGAGTGGGCGGGGAGGGTTTCCTCGGGCCATGTGGACTGAACAGCCTTCTATTTCTGCGCAGTCTGGATTAATTGCTTTATGGGGGTGCTCTGGGGGTGAGATTTCTCGGTGGCCCAACAAAATTTTTCTCACGGCCCACCAGTGGGCTGCAGCCCACCAGTTGGCGACCACTGCCCTAATCATCCTGGTTGCTCTTCTCTGTTTATTTTATTGATTTGTATCCCAGCGTTATTTTTATAACAACATAATCAACAAACCTTCATCCTCCTATTTTCCCCACAACAACAACCCTGTAATGTGGGTTGGGCTAAGAAGGAGATTGGCTCAAAATCACCCAGCTGACTTTCATGCCTAAGGCAAAACTAGAACTCACTGTCTCCTGGCAATTGGCACAAAGTCCACAAGCTGGCTTTAAATGCCTAGGGTGGAACTAGAACTCACTATCTCCCAGTAATTGGCGCAAAGTCACCCAACTGGTTTTCATGCCTAAGGCCAGACTAGAATTCAATGTCTCCTGGTAATTGGCCCAAGTCACCAAGCTGGCTTTCATACCTAAGGTGGAACTAAAACTCACTATCTCCCAGTCACCTAACTGGTTTTCATGCTTAAGGCAGGACTAGAACTCATTGTCTCCCGGTAACTGTCCCAAAGACATCGAGCTGATTTTCATGCAGAAAAGACTGGTGATTGGTCCAAAGTCATGCAGCCAGCTAAGCGGGACTTGAATTCAGTCTCCCACTTTCTAGCCCCGTGCCTTAACCACAGGACCAATCTGGCTAAATATTAGCCAAGTTACTGCCTCTAGAGCAGAAATAATATAAATTCAAACACTGTTATGTGAGGGTTTCCAGACTACTTGGTTGAAAACTAATATTCAGCAGCAACAGGGAGTCGGGTGCTCTAGAGTTTCAGCTGTGTAAATTCTTTGTTACTAAGCTTCAGGGCGGGGAAAAAGGGGACTTCAAGGGAACTATGTCATGAGAACACAGGAATCTTTGTTTACAGGGGAGCTACCAAAGAGATGAGATAGAAGCAAGAAAGAGTTGGTGGAGTCTTAAGAGGGGGGAAAAAAAGAGAATGGAAGGAGCCCCAAAATCAGAAGAGGCAAAGGAGAAAAAAAGAGCCCTCCTCAAGTGTCACACCAACCCCTTTCAGTTTCATCCTCTGCTCTTTCATTTTTCTTTTGAAACCTCTCCATGCAGGCTTCAGATGGAGCAAATCCCGACATAGGGAGGCCTATAAGGAAGGAAGGGAAGGAAGAAAGGAAGGAAGGAAAAGTAGGGAAAATGGAGAGGTTCTGGGTAAGGCAAGGAGGTGCCATCGCCATGGGGGGTGGGGAGACAAGAGATGGCTCAGCCAACCTCATTCTAATTTCTCTCTTGTGGTTTTGGGTCAACCAAAGAAATTCCAAATTCTCTGAACACGTCAGACAAGCAAGGTGCTTGGTGGCTGTATAGGAGAGTAAGGAAGTGTTTAAAACTGATAATAAATATGGAGAAGGTAGGTAGGTAGGTAGGGAAGTAGGTAGGGAAGGAAGGAAGGAAGGAAGGAAGGAAGGAAGGAAGGAAGGAAGGAAGGAAGGAAGGAAGGAAGGAAGGTTGGTTCTTGATGGGTTTTTATCGAAGACAGCTTTTGTAGCTCAGGGTTGAACAATTGGGTCCTTGGTGCTCTCTTAACTTTGATATTTCACTGCAGATGTTTCAGGATCTAACTGGGTAACATCATCAGAGCTAAAAGGAGTGGAGTGGGAGGAGGAGGAGGACTGTGGGGTCCTTGGTGCTCTCTGAGCTTCCTTGTTTCTCTGCAGATGTTTCAGGACCCAACTGGGTAACATCATCAGTATTACATGGGAGTGAGAGAGGGGGAGGAGGAGGGGGAGTCCTCGATGCTCTCTGAGCTAGATTTTTCTTCTTGCAGACGTTGCACGACCCAACTAGGTTACAACATCAGTGCAATTATTCTGAGACTGTAGCATTTGCAGCCAAATACAACCTGTCCTACAGAACAGGGTAGGTTCAAATAGGACTCAACCTGATTTTGCAGCTGGGTCTCAGACTCTGCAGAGGGGTGAAGGCCCCTGGGGCATCTCCTGCAACCCACATGAAGCACAACCTTTGCAGTGGGTCCCAGGTGCCATCTTATTTTTTTTTTGGGGGGGGGGAATATCCATGCAATGGGAAGGACTGGATTTGGAAGGGGGACATTTTGCAGGTTTCTTGCATCCCCTTCAAAGGGGGCACAAAGACGGGCTGGATGTTCAGTAAAAAGGGGGAAGAAACCACTTGAAGCTTTGGGTCCAACTCCTTTCCCCTTGGTTTGCTCTGCACAGGGAGTCCTCGGCTTACAACAGTTCACTTTGTGCAGGGGTCTCCAACCTTGGCAACTTTAAGATTTATGGACTTCAACTCCCAGAATTCCTCAGCCAGCTTGGCTGAGGAATTCTGGGAGTTGAAGTCGACAAATCTTAAAGTTGCCAAGGTTGGAAACCCCTGACTTAATGACCGTTGGGCACTGAAAAAAGTGACTTACGACCCCTTTTCCCACCAATGACCTCTTTTCCCACTGATGACCTTTGCAGCCTCCCCACGGTCACCTGACTTATATTAGGATGCTGGACCGACTCACACTTATGACGGTTGCAGCGTCCGGCCCGGGGCGCACGTGATTCACTTTGGCGACCTTCCAATGAGCAAAGTCAATGGGAGTGGGGATTCACTTAACAACCATTGTTACTGACTTAACTAATTTAACTTAGCCAATTTGGGCGGGAAACGTCGTAAAAGGCGGTAAAACTCCCTTAGCCACAGAAATTCGGGCCTCAGTTGTGGTCGTAATTCGAGGACTACCTGTAATCCCCGCAGGAAAGGAGAGCCAGCATTTGTAATGTAATTAAGAATCATCATCATCATCATCATCATCTCATCGTTAGGCCGCGAGTTCCACAGTCAAGGCTACAGGGGGAAGCTCCCCCCCTCCCTTCTCCGCTCCCCCCCTCCCCTGAGCATCTTTTCATTGGATGCTGTTACCAAGGCAACCAGGGAGTCCAATCTCCCCAGACCTCCCCTCAATCCCCCTCCCCGAAGAAGGAAGGCTCCTCCGACCAAGCCGAGACTCTCCCCCAGCCTCACCCGGATGCCCTTCACCACCGTGATGTTGTCGTTTTCGTCCGCTTCGAAGGTGACCCTCCGGGGAACGCTCTCACCGCCGCCCATGGCGCCCGAGGCCGGGTCAAACTGAACTAGGCCTCGGCACGGGGGCCCAAGGAGACTTCAGCTCCGCCCACCGGCGCGCGCCATTGGCCCGCCGCGCTTCGCCACCGCGCGCCGGTTGGTCAAAGTGCCGTTGCCCCAGGCAATAGTCTGGCCCACAAGGGCGGAGCGGAAACTTTTCTTTCTCCCGCTCTCTGGTCCAAGCAATGAATGTGTGTACCAAGGAAACTTTCCATGGGGGATGTTGAACCACGGCTCCCGGAATGCACCGCGGCAAAACGGGGAGCTTGCGCGAAACAGGCGCGTCGCGCGGCATTCTGGGGGATGCAGTTCCAAGGTGAAGTTCTTGGCAAGGAAGGTTGCAAAGTCTGGGCCGCGTGAAAGAAATGCAAATCGATAGAAATTCCTTGCCGCTCTGTATTTTTTTGCAGACGGGGACTATAGCGTTGGAAGGGACACCCCCCCCCCAAAGAGTCGTCTAGTCGAGCCTTCTGGCATATGCAAGAAAACCAATTAAAACTATAGAAGAGAATCTTTGTAGCTCAGGGTTAATTGAGAAGGGAGTGAGGTTTCTGAAGAGGGAAGAGGAGGAAGGAGACTGTGCGGTCTGAGCTTGGTAGTTTTCTGGAAGACATTTCATGACCCAACTAGGTAATACCATAAGTGCTAGAAAGGAGTGGGGTTTGTGGGGAGAGGAGGAGCAGCAGGAGGGAGAAGACGAGAAGAATTGTGGGGTTCTTGGTGCTCTCTGAGCTTGATTGTCTTCTTGCAGACATTTCATGACCCAACTAGATAACTTCATCAGTGTTAGAAGGAGAGGGGGGTATGTGGACAGGAGGAGGAGGAGGAGGAGGAGAGGAAGAAGGAGGAGGAGGAGATGATGAAGATGACTCCTTGGTACTCTCTGAGCTTGGTTGTTCTCTTGCAGACATTTCATGACCCAACTAGGTGCTAGAAGGTTTCTGGGGAGAGGAGGGGGGGGGGGAAGAGGAGGAGGAGATGATGAAGATGACACCTTGGTGCTCTCTGAGCTTGGTGGTTTCCTTGCAGACATTTCATGACCCAACTAGGTGACATCATCAGTGCTTGAAGGGAGTGGGGTTTGCAGAGAGGAAGAGGGGGAGGACTGGGGTTTTGGTGTTCTCTGAGCTTACAGACATTTCATGATCCAAATAGGTAATATCTTCAGTGCTAGAGGGGAGTGAGGTTGCAAGCTTTTATATATAACCAGAGTCCTCCTCCTTTTCTCTTTCTCTCCACAAACCCCACTCTCTTCCAATACTAATGATGTTACCTAGTTTGGGTCATGAAACATCCGCAAGGAAACAAACCAAGCTCAGAGAGCACCACAATTAAACCATCCTCTCCCGTCTGGGTGTTCAAACTTGGCAACTTTTAAGACTTGTGGACTTCAAAAGTCCCAGAATTTTTGGAGAAGAGAATATCTCAAGGTTGTAACCCAAGGAATTGGGATTCCTTGAGCTCAGGGTTGTAACCCAACGAATCACTAAGAACACTCACTAACACAGACAGGGCAAGCTACTAGCAATAGCACTGCCATAGACCAACCAGAATAACAGAGTTGGAAAGGATCTTGGAGGTCTTCTAGTCCAACCCCCTGCTCAGGCAGGAAACCCTATACAAAAATCTTTTATCTTACCCAAACTCCACTAGAAATGAGTCTTTTGGGACCCTGCAAGGCCTCCTGCTCCAAGAGGCTACACCGGCAAAGACTCATTTCTGGTGGAGTTTGGGGGAGAGAAAGAAAGATTTCTGCTGCTTTCTCTCTCTTCCCCCCC